>APFE031470445.1:25287-84194 GCA_000404065.3 Pinus taeda | reverse complement strand
CACAGAGACAACACTAGAAGCGGCACTACAAAGGAGAGAAGCAGGGCAATCTTCTAAGCCGCCTACAGAATCAACAGACCTTGAGGAAACCCCTCAAGATACCATCCCTCCAAGGCAACAGGCACCAGAAACAGCACTAGCCACTACAGCACCAACAACAGAATAGGCTAAGAGCCTGGACATGCAGAAGCTAAGGCAGGAAATTCAGGTGCTAGAATCTCAGATGTCAGAGCTCAGTCAAGCCAAGGACAGCTTAGCTAAGATAAATGAAAAATATGATAAGTCTAAGAAAAATGTGGCTGAAAGGGAGAGAGAAGTAAAAGCTCTGAGGAAAACAATTGTAGAGCTAGAAAAGGAGCTCAATTTTGAGAAAGTTACAGTAGAGCTCAAACAAGTGATTTGGACTGCCATTGGACAATCAATAACTAACCAATGGGAGTACATTGATGCCATTTACGAGCAACTGGGACTCATTGGCAAGGCAAGGAAAGAATTACACAGAGCAAGAAACTCCCTAGGCAACATGGCCGACCTTGCCCCTAAGATGATTGAAGTGCTCAATTACAGGACAAGTTCCCAGCTAGTAAAAATGGGAATTGGAAATAGGACTGAAACCATATCTGTGATCAAAAGAGTTACAATAATGAAGAATTTAATCCAGACCCTGGACATGAGAATCCAGGATATGTAGGCAGATATAAATAAGTTTCAGAACAGGTTCTTGGCCCTGCAGGACAGAGGACTTCCCAGTTTGCTAGAATCAGGGAAGTTACTCTCTCATGAAAAATATATCAAGAGGGTAAGTGCTTTTGCAGCAATTCAGATTGCTGAGACACCAGGGACATCTTCAGCAGGCCCAGTATCAGGGCAAATTCTTTTTGAAAAACTAGATAATTTGTTTTTTATCAGAAATGAAGTATCACATCTGTTTGATGAGCCCCCCCATTTCTACAAGTATACAGAGGCTGATGAGACCTTAGGGTCAATTTTGAAACATCAGCTTCCTCCTCCAGATAGATGGCAAGATTTAATAAGGTTACTGTTGAACCAAAGTTGAGAAATTAAATCTTTTTCAACAAAAGTTCCATATTACATATACAGGGGGGGGGCAAAAGCCATAACAGCAAGTACGAAGACGCTGAGCCAACTCAGCACAGGTACTCGACCGCAGCAACAGCATCAGCAAGAACAGGTGGCAGGGCCAAGAAGACGCAAAAAGTAACAAATGTAGAGCACTTCTGCAATTATGATAGAGCCGCACAGCTGGCTCCGCAATGCCCAAAGGTCAAAACATTAATCCTTGAAACCAGGAGTTAAAAGGCCTTTAAGAGGTACATTTATATTTGGTAATTACTTCTAAATGGCTAATACTCTCAATCAGTGCGAATGTAAAGAGCATATTTTCCTCAGTGTACTCAATATAACCTGAGATAATTATTTGTATGAAAAGCTCATTATATAGTTCCCCCTGCACGGTGTTTGTTTAGAGGGGTTGGACTCCGGATGTAAGAAATCTCTTGATATCTCTTATGTTATTCTCATATTGTAAACTCTCAGACAGCTAATACAAAGGACAGTGGGATTTCTTCAAGCATGTTTGCCTCTTGATCTCCTGATGGTGTATGGCTCAAAGTTGCAGGATTCCTGTGTATTTCATGGCTCAATAAGTTTTTCTCATTGCTCTTTGTTTCACATGTGATCATTGTTCTTTCATATGTCTTTCATGTTTTCCATACACTCGAATATCTAGATAGCAAGGAAGAAGGATAGTCTCAGGATTTAATCATTGGTTGCCCTGAGCTCAGTCTAAGCTATCTTATATGTTTTCTTCAGTCAAAGTATTTAAAGAGTAATTCTTCAATGCTACCTTTAATACTACATCATCACAGTGCTTTGTTATCTCAGGAATTCAAGTAATTGCTCCTAAATAACAGACCTATTTCGCATTAGTCAGCTTAAGTAAAGAAATCTTAATTGCTCTTTGCTAGTTGTTTTTCACCTCACTCTCACAATTTACAATTTGTTTCATGGAATACACACAGGCCCTGTAGCTATACCCTCACCAAGTCAAGATCTTAAGGGAACAACTGTCCACGACCCCATTGCCCAATGGATTAGTTTCACCTGCAAGCAGACTCTAAAATATGTCAGAAGCATCCTCCCAACCAAACATAAAAACAACCAAAAATTTCACTTCACAACTAGCCTAAAAGCTTTGTCAAAAACAGTGACAAACCTTATAGAGAGAGCCCTCTCTGACTACAGCTAGGCTAGAAGCTGTAGCCCAAAGATTGGTTATTGGTTACCCCGGCCATATTCCCTAAGGAGTCATAGGGAACAACCTGGGTGATAACAGGCTGAATAGGCTACCATGGTCCTCTTGGAGCTAATATCATAGCTACATTGACAATTGACTTGCTCCATTTTCCTCTTGGTAAGCTTCCTTCAACCTTAGTAATGATGGACAATGTTTAACATCATGTGATTATGCAACACAAATATCAACATTTTCTTTTCCTTCATCTTGCATTCTTAACATTTCTACTTGTTTTGTTAGATTGCTAAGAATTTATGTGATAAAATCATCAAACAAATTTCCAAGTTTAGCTTGACTTACCAACCTTGATGCTGCTTTACCTACTCTTGCCTTTCCTCTTGATATGTGTTTGCATGTTTCACAAATTTTCTCAAATGATAATTGATATACATCACCTCTACTCATGAGATTAAGGAGATCAATTTACTCATCCATAATTGTTCAAAGTAAGAGGGTTTTTAATGTTTTGGATCCTAAATGATGTTATTTTTCCCTCTTCACATTATACATGAACCTCTCTATTAGATCCTCAAAACTCTCATCTTCTCTTTGATTCATTCTAAATATTTCTTCCTTAAGATCATGATTTTTATATTTTTCTAAAAATATCTTTTGCATATCATTCCATGATCTTATTGAATTAGTCCCTAAACTCATGAACCATTTAGGATATCTATCCTTCAATGTTGCCGAAAACAATCTCAATTTTTGAGTTTTTAATAAGTAACCATAAGATCTTCAAAGAGAAAGGTTTCCGAATCCTCTAACCTTAGACCATGAAATTTTGGAAGAAAAGATGGAGAGATGCTCTTCATGTGCACACTACCATCAATATCTTGAATGGGAAATCCGAGAGGATCTTCCTTATTATCATCATCTCCATCCATTTCTTCTACATTCTTTTCCATATTCTTCTTCTACCTACAAAAGTGAATGGTGATGTGGCTCTTACTGCACCAGGTGATCAAATGGGGGTGTGGGTTGGTGTTGGAGAAATTTTGTTTTTGTTTTTATGATTGAATGAAAATTCTAATGCAATGCACTTTTTTATTTTTGAAATGAAATATGACTAATGCAACTATGTTTTTTTTTACAAAAAGTAAAAAGAAATGAATCAACTAGGGAAGAAAAAAATGCATACTTGGACACCTCTCTGGCAACGGCACCAAAAAGTGATGAGACTCGGTATTGCAACAAGAATTCTGCAATGCCCAAGGCTATCGACTTTATTTATCAGCCCGGGGTTTGTACAAACTTAAGAGGTCGACACTATATGTGCAACATACAATGTGTCATTCCTTTGTTGTCATGATGTAATGGAGTGCATGTACTGAAGTCAAATCCTAAATGAATGGAAAAAAATGAAATGTTTGAAATGAAACTTTAACCTATTGCAAGAAAGAAAATACACGAAAAGAGACGGAAATTCAATGCTAAAACGCATCGTGTCCTAATTAACTGCCAAGAAACTATGCTTTGCAATCACGCTAAATTATCATGAACCAAATGCTACTATCTAAGAATGGAAGTAAGAAGAATCAAACATCACTAATGTGCAAGTAAAGGGACTGAAATAAATTTGTTTTTGTCTTTTTATCTTTTCATGCAATCAAGTATGCAAACTAATGTCTTTTGGTGATATGGAAGGTGAATTAAGGCTATTGGAGGTTGGATGGAAGCATTAGGAGATGGTTGGATGGTGTGGGAGACCCTTGGGAGGCTTTTGGTGACTTCCTATATGTTTTCCATCAATTCAGCCTCAAAAAAACTCGTTTTAGGAAAGCCTACAATATGTACTAGAAACCTACAGGATGATCCTGTAGGAATTATAGGAAACCTACAGGATAGAGCCAAGAGAAAAATGTAAGGTGTTGGACGTGATGGGAGGCCTAGGAAAGGTGTCTGATGGGTGGAATGGAGTGGGGAAACTCCTAGGACCACTCAAAACTCAAAACCAAAGTTGGGATATGGATGGATTCGCTCAAAAATCTTGGAGACGTTTCCTTGTGAAATGATGAAATTGGTGAGGGTTTAATGACCACGAAATTCAAATCCAAATTGGATGGGAAAATTTTTGTTATTAACTAGGATGTCTTGGGTTGCTATTCCAAGTGGAGTTACTAAAAGAGACCTATGCTAACCCATGCAAAAAAAAATAAAAATAAAAACATTACTAGTCAAAAGTCTAGAAATTTGAGAACTAGTGAGCTAGTAAATCTAAGAAATGCCTAACCAAATCAAGTGCAAATGCAATGGGGTGAATTTTATTATGAACTAATAAAAATTTATGATCTAATTCAGTTTGAATCAATTCAATTGAAGCTTGTTATAATGCTCTAAGAAATAGTAGAAATTTATTTTTCTTCGTTAAAAAGGAGGTCCAACAATCTAGATTTGGGAATAAGAACACTAATCCAAGAAACTCAATGATTCCTATGAAATTCCCAAGCTTTTCCAAGGATAAAATAATGCTTTTTATCCTACAAAATAAATTTCATCAACCATTTAACTCAATCTTACAACAAGAAATCATTAATTCTAAATGTAGAAATAGAAAGAAATAAAAACAAGAGATGCATGTGAATAAGCAATGAAAGGAAGGAAATAAAATTATACAAAAGGGCTTTGAGGTTCCTGGAAAGGCTAAGCCCAAGGAAAATCAAAGACCTATGGAGAAGAACAAGATTTAGAGGCTGAACATGACACCAATCTTCATTATTCCATGAATACGATTACATCCCTGCAAGAAAATACAATGGAGCTCCAAGAATACAAGCTCTCTCCACAATAACACTAATGAAAATCTATCCCCCTTGAAGCCAATTTGACTCGGTACTTCTAAAAAATAATTAGGAATCATTCCCCATGAATGGACGAAGGTTTCCCCACCAAAATCCCATGATTAGTGGATCTAGTCCCCAATACTAGAAATTTGCATTAAATGGGAGGGAACACATTCCTAGATTTTCTCAATCATTCCCTAGAGATAAATTTGACTTGGTACTTATAAAAAAAGATTAAGAATCATTCCCCATGGATGGAGGAAGCTTTCCCCACCGAAATCCCTTGATTAGTGGACCTACTTGTTTGATTATGCTCCCTTGATTAGTGGAACACATTCCTAGATTTTCTCAATCATTGGAGTTCCATAATTTGTGCCATAATTCCATAATATATTGTTGACTTATTCATTTATTATTGATCATCCAGTAGTAGGGAACAAGCTCCTAAATTATCTCCTCCTCCAACTCTTCATAATAGTCCCAATATTCTAATAATATTACACAAAAATAAATAATATTAGGCACGAATATTCAGTTATTCATAAACATTCGTAATGAATATATTAAAGTTAAAATTAAATGATCTAATGCAAAAAGAGAGGTTTAATTTTCTAAATGATGGTCATAGGCCTTAATTTATGTTTTCACTTAGAGGCATGGGCCTTAATTTATGTCTAATTTAGAGGCCCATCAGGTGATGAATCTCGTCAGTTGTACCTTCTGAGGTTATGTGCATGTCAAGGATCTCATGCCTCTTGAGTGGTCTAACTATTTCAAGAACTAGACACTATTATTGCCTAAATTAATTGAAGGATTTTCCATTTGAATTATGGGATGTTGACTCTTATATTTTTATAGCAGATTCAATATCATCCTTAAAACAAAATTTTATTTTTTGTAAGTAGACCTCGGGTTATGACATTTCATGCATATTCAAAGGATTAGATATTGAAGACACTCCAGGAAATGCTAATGGTAATTCATTATTGTCTGATTGGAGTTCCCATGTAGGAATTGACTAAAAATTATATATGGTATCCTTCCCTTTTATCAATAATTATAGGAATCATCCAATGAGCCACTAGCATAGACCCTTCCCTTTCCTCCTTCATGTTTCCTCTAAAAATATTTAACATTTATTTTAGATTATATTAGGTTATTTTAAATCTATCAAGCATTGAATATCACATTTATTTTTGGAATTGTAAATGTTTGTTTGGCCTTAGTTAATTTTATCAAGGGGACGAGCTTAAGTGATCATGGTTGAATGAATATTAAGTCAGTAACTCTATCATGTATGTTCATTTCCATATTTCCTCGAATTTTATCCATCAAGCCAAAAATTCAATGTCAAATGAAATTTATTCATATCTTTTCTCTCTCAATATTTATATAAAAAAGGAAAAATAAGAGTAGGGATTGAATAACGCACACCAGGAAAATAGACTAAAGCTAGATTATTATCTTTGGATGCTTCTCAGAAGTGTAATTGTTTTAACTATATCTTTTAGATTGAGGGCTTTGCAGTGGTTGGGTAAATGAATTTCTTGGTGTCCTAAAACAAGTAAGATTAGGCCCGAAGGGTGAAGAAGGAAGACAGTACTTACCATTCCAATAATAATGTGTCTAGAAATACCCAAAAATGTCTATGATGTGTGGATCTTACTCCTCATTACAACAATTCTGTTCATCATCATCCAGTGTTTTATACTTACCCATTACTAAAATATCTATCCTGCAAATGTTCAACAAATTTTGAATCTACAAATCACAAAACATTATGTCCAATGATCCTAGAAAATGTTTAGTTTAGATTGAATTATGTCGATATTGTTGTTAAAGGTCTCAGTTAGGGAATTCAAAAACCATTGTTTCTTTTGCATGACTTAACAACATAAGGTTGAAGCCTATTTCTCAACATTTATGTAATTCCTCCATGTCATTTGTATACCTATGTTTATATGTATATTGACCTGATATCAATTATACATGCATCAACTAATCTAATAAAATCACTCAATGTCTTTCAAAGTCCACTTCTAGTAGCATCTGCGTTGAGCTAAGTTTTGATAGCTTGGAATCACGTGAAATACATTTTCCAAGGTTTTTATGTTTGTTATTGAAATAGTGGATCATTTTTTGTCCTTTCCCCTTTAGTTAATTTAGTCTGGAAAGAAATATCACAATTGATTAGTCATGAAAAAATTAATGGGATAAGGATTTATTGGGGAAGTTCTTTGAACATTGTTGTCATGACAATTCTATTGTGAGTTACAAGGCTTGGCTTTGCTTTGTTTTGTGGGGGACCTAGCTAGCAAGGGACAAATCAATTTTATATGGAATAGATACACATCCAAGGAAGTAGCCCATAAAATCAAGAGTGCTTATGGGGAAACAGGAAAATTTCAACTCCCAACGCTACAAGGGTTTTAATTTAACTTGTGGTTGACTATTTGGTATCCTAGGGCTATTTTAATGGGGCTTGACAAGGTACCCCATATCATTTTTGGTTCTAGTTTCATTTTATTTTTATCACTTTCCTGTTAAATTAATATAAATATTAGACTGGACATGGAACTAATAATTGAGCTGAGCTCTATGCCTTATTTATTTTGATGAAATATGTTGCAGATATGGGAGTTCTCAAAATTCAAGTATTAGGAGATTCTAAATTATTAATAGATTAGGCTAATAGGAAAAATATGATAGAAAATTTGGTTTTTAGCTCAGTCATGAGTAGAGTTGTGGAGATTAAAAGAATGTTTGAGTCTGGATTTTTCTTCACATATTTTGGGAATTTAATATAAAGGTGGAATTATTATTAAAGGATGCCTTGTCTTTACAGGAAGGAATCATCATGGTTCAAGAATTTAGAGATGGACCCTTGGTTTCAATGAGCTCCCTTTTTAAATAGTCTGGAAGATGATGTTTCTCTATTTTTCTTATAAAAATAGATTATCAGTACTATTAATGGTTTAGGAGGACTAAGTATTCGAGGTAGGTTTTGTGATGCTCTGATGTTTATCTAAATGACTCTATTGGAGGACTACAATGAGTTGTATTTAAGATATTCTATTGATAATAGTAGCATATTTTCTGGGCTGAAAGACCAAGGATAATGTATATTTTTTATTTCCTCCTATAAATATCAAACATAAAGTTTTTTCCCATGGAAAAAATTATATTTTTCCAAGACAATATCCATTTATAACATAACAACACTAAATAAAGGAAATAACAATCCTAGCTTGAGAATTCACCTGCCAACATAAGATGAAGGTTTTTGTAGCTTCTTATTTTATTGGTTTTTTGGAAGTGCTTTCAGAAATTCGTTCCAAGGTCAAGTTTTGCATTGTATAGCTCAAACTTTCTCGAAATTTCTTGGGGTTTGCACCCAGTCTCATTCCTTTGAGATTCATGCCATCTAGTTCGTGCAGACTAAAAATATAGGACAAAATGTACACAACTGAACTTCTAAAACTACAATATGTTTTTTATTCAATCTAGAAAAATGAAACACTGCTACAACTCAAAAGAACTATTAGAATCACCAACACAACTCAATCTCACGCATGAAATCATTCAAAAATAGCCACATATGCCCTGCCTTCTTTATATAATATAGATGAGGAATGTTAGAGGAGAAGACAAAATAACCCATCCCTGTGGGTGCTAAAAATTAGAAAAACAAAACCATTATCTAATTCTATCTAGGGAAGTATGTTGTCCCTAAGATTGGAAGCTTCCCTAGCTCATGTGCTTAGTATTCTTTAGAGAAAAGGCTAATTGAAGATAAAAACAACCTACTTCTAAGTCTCGATTTCAAATTCCAAAAGAAGAAAATAATCTATTCTAAAATTGGAATTCTAAATGTGGAAAAAAACCATAAAACTGGATGTGGTTGAGGTTTCCACATGCATTATGGAAGGCATATGTGTGCACTCTCAATATTGTCTTACATAATTACAATTTAGAATCATAGACAATCTAGTGTTGCACCCCCATTTTCCTTAGTTGCACCCTTATTATGACAACACAAGTACCCCACACAGGAATCCAAACTAGTGTGGTTGATGTTGGTGTTCCTTTGTTGGTTGACTTCTATGCCACTATAGAAGAGAAAAATAACTGATGCAATAGAAAAAACTTCTAGCATCCACACACCTTCTCAATCTATCTCCTACATAACTATATTGCAGTACCCTAGACATTCTAGTGCTGCATCCTCATTCTCCTCGACTACACCCTTATCATGATTGCACAAGTACCCTGCATAAATCCAGACTGTTTTGCCTTCTATTGTTGTGCCTTTGATACTAAATATGATTTCTATTCCACCATGGGAGAAAGAAGTATCTGATACAATCGCAAAAAAATAACACTCCCTCTTTATGAAGAAAGTGTTATTGACCAAATCAAATATCTCCTTTTGTGTCCTAAAACTTCTTCTTTGCTACAAGCTTCATCATTATGTTGACCATCGGTGAAGTTGATGAATATAACCTTGGATAATTGTTTCCTTCTGTACTTTGAAATCTCTTTGAAATCATCAAGGTGTAAATCCCTTGTACAAGGAAAACTTCATAAAAAATCTACTGACCTCATTTGTCCTTCATGTCAACTTCACTAATCAAAATATTCTTACAACATGAACATGAGCTGTTTATAAATTCAAACAATGATAAAATCATTTGTATAGAGGGCCAAGATAAATGGATCGGATCTATTAAATAAATACGTAAAATCTACACTAAACTTTGAAAAGTTCAGCTTGAGTGAAAACCCATTGATCCTGAAATACCAATCTTATTAACACAAAAATGGATGTATTCAATTTTATTTTATGCGTATCTATCCCATGTAGATCAAAACCTTTGTAAATTGAAGCAAATACCTCAACAAGATAAATGTTGCAACATACCCAATGCCCTTTGTGCACATTGAGGATATAGGGTCATTCTTGAAACCACCAATTTCACTCCAAATTTGTTTGTCTAATACATGGAGTTATGTTTGAAAGACAATCATTTCTATGAAATGGGTTTTGTTCAAATCACCTAATCAAAAAAAAACTAGTGTTTGGGTTGAATCTCAGAGATTATTCATGAAGATCAAGCGGTGTGGTCACATCTTACCTCTAAACTTCAAAGATCAATGTGGGGTGTGCATGCCAAGCACTATAATTTTGTTGCTCATCTAATGAAAATAGGTTCTATAGTAAGCTAAAGATCTATATTTGTCTTCAGTATCCAATTTTGTGACAAACATATATTCTAAATATGTATTCATGGGTAATATAAATATGGCCACAATTTGAAGAAGATCCACTCTCTCTTTCTCATGTTGATATCAAGATAGTACTATGATCAATTCTATTATATTTTTTTTTGCTAATTTAAGCATCGTATATCATGCAATTATGATTTCAATTCCCTAGATAGGTTGGAGCCTAGAGTTTAGCATGTAAAAATGATGCTTTACTATGAAACATCATAATAATGCTACTGATAAATGTACACTTGAAGGTGAGAATAGGTCATAGGGATGCTTCAAAATGCAATTTTTCAAAATTGTTCCTTTTTTCTATTTACTCCTCTTTATGAGTGATTACTTTATGTGAAAGGTGAATAGTGATAGTCAAATGGAATGTTTTGCTATTTTAGTATTGTGTATAGGGGATTGGATGAGTGATTAGCTTATCTTAGTTGGTTGGTATTCATTGCTTTGGAGTTCACATAATAAATTTTACGGCTGCTAATTGGTGAAGTATGATGTGAGAAACAATCTTCTTTCATCTTTTGATACTTTCTAGCTACTTTTATGTCATGTGAATCTATATGTTAGGGGCAGTGGTAGTTTCCTTTTAATGGATCTTCCTTGGAATATGAGTGTACAATATGATTATTGTAATCGGATCACTTTATCAACTCTTAAAAGAGGATTTTATATGAAATTTTGAGCGTGATGTATAACAGTTTCTTTGCTCTCCTATAAACATATTTGTTTGTAGTAGAGATACTATCTGCTTAAATTTTAGAGCTCATCTTCAGGTGAAAATAATCAACGTGTAAATAGATATTGGACTAAGGAATTCGCCCATATATTTTCTAATTTGACAAGGTTAAATGTGTTTCTTTTTCAGTTATAATTTGTTAGTTTTAGTTGTTCTACTTCACTACTTGTAATGAATATTATAACTATATAACTTGATGAAGTTTAATATGAGGAATTCACTCCTATGTTTTATTCCATTTCATATAAAAGGATGTCCCACAACTTATTTGTTGTTGTGAACTATCTTTGGTTGCATTCTAATCATTGTGATTATATATTGACATTAGTTTAATTTACAAGTTTTGTGAATTTGACATTGGGTGTTATTGATCTTGGAGAATAGATGAAAATTTTCACTTATGATTGAACAATTTCTCTGCTTGTTAAAGAATTTGGATTTGGAATGTTTGAGAATAAAATATAATTTAATATTATTTGCTAACTAGAATTTTCCATCTGCATCAAGATCAAAATATCAGGTTGTTGACGCCCTTGCCCATTTTATAAGGTGACTTCTTCTTGTTTCCCTTTTAAGGCATGCAATCTGCAATCAAGATATAAGGTTTCTAATGTCCTTTGGGATAATATATAAGGTTGCTAATGTCTTTTGGGATAAGTGAAACTATTATGTTTATAATACTAATTATTCACTCTATTGAAATAATTGATTATAGTAGTGGGCATTCTTATGTAAACTTAAAATCATACCATGGAGGTCAAAGTTAATTCTTGCAAACAATTGATCTCCACATCATGGGAATTGGATGTCTCATAATGTTTTGTAAGTTTTTTGGTACATATCCAAGCCAAACTATTGAAAATGATATTAGACCAAAATAGTTTTGTAAATGTTGTTAAGCTTTTCTCAGCTATTAGGTTCTCATTGAAAGCCCGATCATCTATCTAAGATATGATTAGTGAGAAAAATTGTTATGTCAGCCTTCAGAGGAGGTCTATTGGAATGTAGAGAGGCAATGATAAATATATGACATATATGAGGAATGTACTGTTTGGCATATCTGACCATAGGAGTAATTTCTTCTCCTATCATGCAATTTTATAGCCAGCCAACCTAATTCCTCTCTCCTCAATACCAAAATGGGAAGCAAAATTAGGATTATGTAACCATGAAAACATAAAAAATGGTTATGAGGTGTAGATCATCATACATGTTTCTATTTTGTGGATCAAATAGAGTATCATAAACCTTATTTATCTCAGAAAGATACTCAGTTCCCGTACGCAAAAAGACAGGTGAGATTCGCTTGTGCATTGATTTTAGGAATCTCAACAAAGTTTCATTAAAGGACAATTATCCATTGCCAAAAATGGATCATATACTTTAGCGAGTAGTTGGAGAATCTAGGATGTCACTACTCGATGGTTATTCTGGATATAACCAAATTTTGGTTCATGAAGATGACTGAGACAAGACAGTGTTCACCACTCCGTTGGGAACTTTTCATTACGCTAAAATGACTTTTGGGTTGAAGAATGTGGGTGCCACATTTCAGCGGGTAATGGACTTGGCTTTTGCAAATGAGAAGGATGTCTTTTTGTTTGTGTACCTTGATGATCTGACCGTATTTTCCAAACCAGATGACGAACACATGTATCATTTGAAGGTTGTCTTTCAAAAGTGCAGAAAATATGGTGTATCGTTGAATCCAAAGAAGAGCTTGTTTGCCATGGATGAGGGAAAACTACTTGGGCACATCATATCAAAAGATGTCATTCGTATTGATCCATCACGTGTGGAAGTGATTCAGCACATTGACTTTCCCCGCAATAAGAAGGAGATTCAATCCTTTAATAGTAAGATGAATTTTCTGCGCCGCTTTTTTCCTAATCTTGCTGAACACCTAAGAGAAATTACAAACATGCTTAAGAAGGAAAACCAAGTGATGTGGACAGAAGAGGTTGTAAAATCTTTCAACTTAGTCAAATTAGCTCTTTCTTTATCTCCGACTCTAATCAGCCCGGACTACACTCAGGATTTTATATTGTTTTCTTTTGCTTCGAAGCATACAATGGTAGCTGTATTAATGCAGAAGAGAGATGAATATGAAAGACCAATCGCTTTTTTCAGCCGGACTATAAGAGACGCAGCTCTAAAGTACAACATCATTGAAAAGCAATCCCTTGCACTTGTGAAGGCATTGAAAGATTTTCGGGTATATATTTTGCATTCTCATACTTTGGCTTATGTTCCTAATGCTGTTGTCAAGGATGTTTTACTGCAGACTGACCCGGAAGGAAGACGAGGCAAGTGGATTGCAGCTTTGTTGGAGTACGATGTGAAGATAAAGCCCACTAAGCTTGTTAAAAGACAGGGATTGGCAAAGTTAATGGTTGAATCAAACTTGCACGCCTTAGACATAAATCTGATCGTTGCTATGTCTGATGAGAATGAGGAAGGTTCGTCAATTTAGGTATCTGAAATGTTTGTTCTTTCTCCGTGGTATTCAGATATCATATATGTGTTGCAAAATTTATCACCACCACCCGATATGACTCGAAACAAAAGTAGAACTCTCAAATTGAAGGCTGCAAAGTTTTGTATTTTAAATTCTGCACTTTATTGGAAAGATCTCGGTGGTGTTTTGTTGAATTGTTTGGTGGAAGGCGAAGCGCAACAAGTCATGGAGGATTTTCATAAAGGAGATTGTGGCAGTCACCTCTTTTGGAAAACAACGACAAACAAAATTTTTAATGCAGGATACTATTGGCCAACACTGTTTGCTGATGTATATAAGGTTGTTAAGAGCTATCATAAATGTCAAATTTTTGAAGGAAGGCAGAAATTACATCCTTTGCCGCTTAAGGCCATTGAGGTGAGTGCCCTGTTTCAGCAGTGGGGGTTGGATTTCATTGGTGAAATTCATCCCACTTCTTCAAGTCAGCATCGATGGATTCTCACAACAACAGATTATTTCACGAAATGGATCGAAGCAATTACCACCAGACAAGCAACAGATGTGGTAATTATTTCATTCCTTGAGAATAAAATCTTGTCTCGTTTTGGTTGCCCGAATAAATTAATCACTGACAACACAAAGGATTTCAAATCAAAGAGGATGATTGAGTTTTGTAACAAGTATAGAATCATTTTGGGTCACTCAAGTGCCTATCATCCGCAAGGAAATGGTTTGCAGAGTCTTCTAATAAATCTTTAGTCAACATCATCAAGAAGCTGCTGGAAATTAACAAGAAGAGTTGGCATAAGAAGTTGGTCAATGCACTTTGGGCAGATCAGGTAAGCCAAAAGAAATACATTCATATGTCTCCCTTTGAGCTTGTTTATGGAGTTGATACAGTGTTTCCTACCTCCCTAGTAGCTTCGGTAGTCAAACTTCTTCAGGAGGCTGGTAGTGAGGATGATCCTATGCAGTGAAGATTAAATCAAATGGTCCATTTGCATCAAACAAGAGAGGAAGTGTTCCAAAATACATCCAAGTTGCAAGAGAATATTAAGAAAATCTATGACAGAAAAGCGAAGGAAGACAAATTCCAATTGGAGGAAGTGGTGCTGAAACGGGATGCAAGGAATGAGGAAAAGGGTAAGCACGGTAAGTTCGAAAATCTGTGGAAAGTTCCTTTCAAAATTGTTGCATACCGTGGTCAGAATTCTTTTCTTCTGAAGGAGATGAACGGAGAAGAATGTCTCAGAGGGCCGGTCAATGGTTGGCTGCTCAAGAGGTATCATTTTTGAGTTGTTTCTTGCTGTCTACATTGCCAATGTATATACCATTTTAATTTTAGCTCAATTGCAAGAGTGCGTTGTGACCTTTCTTCAGTCTGGGGCCCGAAGTGAAGGCTATAATTCAGAAGAAAGGTTTCAATTTGAATTTTAGTTTGTCTAGTCAAGTGTTGGTCATTTTGGTTGCATCATTGAGTCTATTTGAGTCAAGTTTTCAGTCAATAAATAAGTCAAGAGTCTTGTGTCGAATTGTGAAAATAATGGACTCCATAGCCCAATGGATGAAGGCACTGTCTAGCTCTCCCAAAGATCTGTCATTCTTGGCACCTCCAAGGAGCTACCATCCCCATTGGAGCCAATGTTAGAGTCGGTCTTTACAACCCTCCATTAGAGATCATTTCTCTTTATTGCATTTCATTTTTAGGTGTCTCGCTCGTTTCACTCAGTTGCATTCTGCTAGGGGCATGCCATAATTTGACGGAAGGGTTTGGTCATTCATCACCCTTCATGCTTTGCACTGCTGGCTCAAGTCTGTCCATCAAAATCAAGTTTTTTGAGTCACTTACAACCCTGTTATAGTCTTTTGATTAGCAAGAGTCATTTTAGTCACTAGGTCTAGGGTTTCGCAAGTTGTGTCTTTAAGATGTCCAATAAAGCCAGCAGGCAAGAGGGAGATTCTTAATAAGTTCTCATTTCAAATATTTTCATCGTCATATGGATGGATCATGATTGTTCTTCAAAACTCTGTTTTGAAGAAAAGTCAACATTTCGTTTTTTGTAATAATTAAAAAAAAAAAATCAGTTCTTGAATTGTTCAAGCGTAGCCCTGGTCTTCCTTGGTCAAAACATGCCACTATCCCTGCAAAAAATTGCCAAGAAATTCATCATTCTAACCAAAAATCAAGGGGGAAAACAAAAAGACAGAGTTGTATCAATTGTGAAAAATTGCCAATTTCAAAACATTACAAGAGTGGGTTTTGAAGAACCAAAAATCAAATCTATCTCTCCATGCATTTATAAAGACAATTCAACGAGGATTAATGTCATTTTGCATTCCAAGATCAAAGAGAAGCCATTCAAAGTGATTTGGTTGAGTTAGCGTTCCATTTGAGTGAAGTTGGAGGAGGTTTGTTCAGCGCGGCACACAGAGCAGGTGGCGCAGCGCACTGGGAGAAATTGTCTAGTGTAATTCTGAATGGGTGCGGTGCACTGGGATGGCGCGACGCATTGGGTAAGCTGCGCGGTGCACTCAGCTGACTGGCCCAAAAATTTCCATAACGGCATCCAAACACCAAAATTGTGCCATTTTCTTATGAATTCAAGTAGGTTGAGCTCCTCCTTCGTTGTTGACACCTTCAAGTTCATGGTGTATGTTATGGTTGATGTGTTGAGCTTCTAAATAAATGATCAAACCCTATCATCTTGAATACCTTACATACATGCTGTTGCCTAGGGTTTCAAACTTGTTTGCCATCAATGTTACTATTTTCTATTATTTCTTTTATCCTTGATTCCCTTTGTTCCATGATTCCATTGTTCCCCATCCCCTAAAATTACTAAACCCCTATCCCAAATTCCCTTTCCCAAAATTTTAAATGTGAAAAACCCTAAACCCTATTCCCACACCTAAGTCCTAAACCCCCTCCCATATTTCCCAAACACATCTCTCCCAATAATTCCTAATCCCCTGATATTATTTCCCCTTCCTAACAGTGCCCATTTCATTTGTTTCCCCTTTGGTGGCAAAGTTTGCACACATCACTAAAAGAGCAGTCCAAATAGTTTTCATAAACCGACACCTTTTTTCCAAGGTAGTTTGAAAAACAGCAGTCATGGCATCTGAGAATTCATCTGATTATCAAGTGGAAACACAAAGTGACTCTCCCATGGAAGAACATGCACCCCAGAGGCCTCATAGAGGAGGAAGACATCTCAGAGAAGAACCGGCCACCCTTACAGAATTGCAGGCCTGCCCTCTTGCCGTCTCTTGTTTCCAGTTTCATTTATGCTATGAATTTTGAAAAGGTTGTTGCTATTCAATTTCATCATGAGTTGGCTCATATATTCATACTACATTTACATGGAGATCAGGTTACTTTGGCTGGTGTCACCTTCACACTTACACCATAATCTATCTCACTAGCCACCGGCATGCCTAATGTTGGAGAACCATGGAATAAGAAGTAGAAGATTGACCTGCAACATTATGAGCCATATATTAAACCCAGTTTCTTGAGGCAGCTCAAGGGAGTGTTCCCGTTCCGGTATCTCAAAAATGAATATGCTCCATTAATGAAATTAATCATGAAGTATTTCAGTTGTGAAGGTCGCTTCTCCTGAGTATATTCTTATCACATCAGGTTGCTCATGCATTTCACCCAGGTAAGGATGATGAACATTCCTTTCTTCATATGCCAGAACATGGAGAGGATGACCGCCCTTGTGCAGCACAAGACCCCTGAACAACAGTTCAATAGAATTTTCCATTTTGCTCTCATCAAGATTTTGGTGGTTCATTAGCTTGGATTACGGGGTATCACTTGGGATGATTTCATCTCTCGTGATTTTTTCAGAGCTTCGTAGGGACCTTCAGAGGTTGGGCATGAGACTGGGAGACCTTCTCATTAGCAAGAAGGCCATGATCCACACGTTGCTACTATACCGGTCTTCGTTACATATCAAAAGGGCACGATGCAGTTATTTGCAACTGCAAAGCAAGTGTTATCTCCACCTGGGGTGGAAGGGGCCTCACTTCCGACATCAGCACCACAGGTACAGGATCGAGGCAAGAAGCCAATGCATGATGAGGGGCCTTCAAGTGAATGAGAGACTGACTTCATTCTCATTCATGATGATGATACAGATATGGGCTCGGAAAGTGCCAAACTTAGAGAGATCATTCGGGAACAGCAGACAGAGATCAAAGCCTTATCTCTCAATTTGGAGAGGGCTAAGTGGATTATCAGATACTTGGAGTAGAGGAATAAACAACTCGAAGACCAGCAGGATATCATGGAGTTACGAGACATCCGCGAGAATCGTTAAGCTACCCAACAGAGGAGGATTGAGCTCACTTCTTTGGAGCAAGAGATTAATGATGACCGAGAGTCTTGGCTTGAGCGGATCAACATCCACCTGGAGAGAATACTGGAAAAGGCCGACAAGGACAAATCATTATTGAGGCATATGGTTTTTCATTACAGGGCACGCAATATGAGTTCCAACTCTCGGATAAGGAATTTGAAGGCAATATTGAGGAAGGCAATAAAGAAGCAAAAGAGGCAAAAGGAGCATGATCGCCTTCGGATATTGGCCGAAGCCTCTTTAGCCCAGCATGACACTTGATAAAGAAGTTCCAACCCAAATTTCAAGAAATTTGGGGCATTTTTGGTATTTTGACAAATTTTGGCACTAAAAACTGAGTTTTTCTCCTTGTGCACCGTGACACGTGGCACATGCTTTTCCTAGGGAGCTCCAAATGGAAATCATGACTTCTTGTGCATGGCCAAGAAGTTTGGGCAAATTTTGAGTCCCCAAAAGGTCAAAAAACACTCAAAACATGACCTCACTGCCCCTATTTTGACACACAAGGAGCAGTCTTGGGAAATTGTAGTTTTGGAGGGGAAAATGGACACCAAATTGAAAAATTCCACTTGGGTTGGAAAGTAGATAGGCAGGGATTACCAAAAAGCTATCTTGGGCTCAATTTAGACTTCAGGAAGTGCCTCAAACTCAGCCTCAAAGTGGCACGATGCATATAGGATTTGGTGCGACGCACAGAGGATTTCTGCCCAATTTTTCACCTTCCAGCTTAGAAATTCGGCCAGTTTGACTAGTTTTTCTTCCAGATGTAATTTTTGACCCAGATTGAAGTAATTAGATAAACATGATGTAATTTTGGCACATATTTACTTGTTCTAGATGATTCATTCACTAAAAACTGAAAATTAAATGAATGAATCAGTTTCCTAACATATAGAGGCAAGTTGTTTTGACTACCTAGATTTTAGTTCCTTGTTTAGAATTGGTTGAAACAACTCATAGAATGATGATCTCGACCCCTAGAGGCATGGGAATGGGTTGAGATAGTCTATATCATGTAATCTTTCAGTCATTTTCAGGGTTGGACACTTGGGATTTCTTTGGCATACTATTGTACATATTTTCTCTGCATGTTTGGCTAAGGAAAGACCAGGGTTTTGCAGCACTGTTTTGGATCCATGTGGCTTTATGTTTTAATGGTGTGCTTCTTTCAGTAATTGTAACTTGTTATGTGTATCATTTTCCTTACTATGCCCACCTTTGTCACTAAAGATGACGAATATGCAGGAAGTTCAGTGGTGCAGGATGATGGAGATTTTATCTTGGCTAATGACACAGCTCTTGAAGAAGAGTCAGATGAGTACCAGAGAGGTTATATGCATTCTTTGTCCACCCAACAGCATTAGTATTTGCTTAGGAATAGAAATGTACCTATTAATCCAATCCAGAAAAGAAAGGAGGTTCCAACATCTAAAAATGAGCCAGTTGTTGCAGCAAAGAAAGGGAAAGAAATTTCTGATCCTACCGCTAGCAAGTCTCCACCAGTACATGAAAAAGTAAACCAGCCAGCTGCACCAAAGGATAAAGCTGAAGGAAAAGATGTTCCAGCCAAAGAACCAGAAAAGATCTCAACTTTTAGTTTAGAGAATGAAATTTCTAAACTAAAGGTATCCATCCCCTTGACCGAATTAATGAGGAACAACAGTTATAGAGGACAAGTCTCTAAAATTTTGAATTTTGACCCAATGTCTAATATGGTGAGTGTGGAGGAAAATCAACCTGAATTGATCTTTGGACCAGCTTTGAATGGTGAGTCTCTGAACAACGATGTACCACCATTTTACATCAGTTTGAGATTGCATGAGTTTGTGTTACATAATGCCATGTTCGATTCCGGCGCTTCTCATAATCTAATGCCGAAATCTATTATGGAGAAGCTAGGTTTGGAAATCACTAGGAAATACCATGATTCTTTTCATTTGATTCAAGAAGAATGAGATGTATCAGACTCATTAAGGACTTAGTGGTAAGTCTGGATCAAATTCCCGCAAAGAATGTTTTGATGGATGTTGTTATAGTAGACATTCCTCCTCGATTTGGTATGCTTCTTTCCAGGTCCTGTGGAGCAAAATTGAAAGGGACAATACAACTATATTTTTCCTATGCAACGATTCCTGTGTTGGCCAAATGAGAAAATTGTACTGGGAACAAAAAATGAAATATATGATTACCAGCAAGGAGAAACCGGTTAATCATCCGGTTAATTATGTACATACCGACCTAGACCTAGAGTCTTTTGTTTTATATTTATATAGTTTCAATGATATAGACAGTCAGTTAGTTGTATCAGATGATATTCCAGATACAGCAAAGAATTTCAGAGAAGTTTTAAGAAAAGAAAGACATGAGCAGTGAAACAACATTGGGAAATCAGCTGAAGGTGATGGACTGCAAATAGGAAAACCAGAGTTAACAGATTTTCGGCACTTAGAAGAAGATGAAGATGGATTGTGGACCATGGATTTTGATGGCGCAGTGGGAAATGATGGTGCTGTAATCGGTATTTGGGTACGCAGTCCTTTTTCTCCCTCAAACAACTCGAACAAAGTGCCTAGTAATGTGCGGGTATGTTCTTACAAGCTTGCTTTTGATTGTTCGAACAATGAGGCTGAGTACGAAGCTCTGATTACTGCCCTAAATATTCTAAAGAAACTCAATGCAAAGAGGATTTTTGTATATGGTGACTCTGAATTGGTGATTAAGCATGTTAAAGGAGAATATCAAGCGAAGCACCCTCAGATGCGTGCCTACCAAAATGTTGTCCTAGATGTCCTGAAATTGTTTTCAGATTACACCATTACATGTGTGCCTCGTGCTCAAAATGGTATTGCAGATGCACTTGCTAAGGCAGCAAGAAATTTGAAGATTCCAATGAACTCAAGCAACAAGTTAAAAATCCATGTGAAGCATCGTCCAACCATCCCGGATAATCAGCAATATTGGCAAGTTTTCCAAGATGATGAGATTAATGATTTTCTGCAAAACAAAGGCAAGTTCAAAGACACTTCAATTGATGTAGAATATGATGATGGTGAAGATGATGTACAAGTTAATCAAATGGAAGTATTACAGCTGAAGGATAATATTATTCCTAAAGGCTTGATCCCTTTAGAAGAACTCTTTGATCATGATGATGTAGCCCGCAAGCCAACGTTGCAGCCAACAGAGAAAGGAGTCGAAGAGGTGAATCTTGTGACATCTGAAAATCCAAAAATGGTGAAACTATCTAAATCATTGCCACCAAAGGTAAAGGCCCAATATATCAATTTGTTGTCATCATTTGCAGATGTGTTCGGTTGGGACTATTCTGATTTGAAGACATATGATACCAATATAATTTAGCATACTATTCCTATCAAGCCTAATCAAAAACCTTTCAGACGAAAGCTAAGAAGGCTTAATCCAAAACTACTTCCATCGATTGAAATGGAGATCAACAGGTTCTACAAATCAGGAATCATTGTTCCTATCAGATTTTCAAATTGGATCTCTAACTTGGTGCCCGTACGCAAAAAGACAGGGGAGATTCACTTGTGCATTGATTTTAGGAATCTCAACAAAGTTTCATTAAACGACAATTATCCATTGCCAAAAATGGATCATATACTTCAGTGAGTAGTTGGAGCATCTAAGATGTCACTAATCGATGGTTATTTTGGATATAACCAAATTTTGCTCCATGAATATGACCGAGACAAGACAGCGTTCACCACTCCGTGGGGAACTTTTCATTACGCTAAAATGCCTTTTGGGTTGAAGAATGTAGGTGCCACGTTTCAGCGAGCAATGGACTTGGCTTTTGCAAATGAGAAGGATGTCTTTTTGGTTGTGTAACTTGATGATCTAACCATGTTTTCCAAATCAAATGACAAATGCATGTATCATTTGAAGATTGTCTTTCAAAAGTGTAGAAAATATGGTGTATCGCTGAATCCAAAGAAGAGCTTGTTTGCCATGGATGAGGGAAAACTACTTGGGCACATCATATCAAAAGATGGCATTCGTATTGATCCAGCATGTGTGGAAGCGATTCAACACATTGACCTGCCCCGCAATAAGAAGGAGATTCAATCCTTTAATGGTAAGATGAATTTTCTGCGCTGCTTTGTTCCTAATCTTGCTAAACACCTAAGAGAAATTACAAACATGCTTAAGAAGTATAGCCAAGTGGCATGGACAAAAGAGGCTATAAAATCTTTCAACTTAGTCAAATTAGCTCTTTCTTGAGCTCTGACTCTAATCAGCTTGGACTACACTCAGGATTTTATATTGTTTTCTTTTGCTTTGAAGCATACAATGGCATTTGTATTAATGCAGAAGAGATATGAATATGAAAGACCAATTTCTTTTTTTCAGCCGGACTATAAGAGACGTAGCTCTAAAGTACAACATCATTGAAAAGAAAGCCCTTTCACTTGTGAAGGAATTGAAAGATTTTCGGGTATATATTTTGCATTCTCATACTTTAGCTTATGTTCCTAATGCTGCTATCAAGGATGTTTTAGTGCAAAATGACCCGGAAGGAAGAAGAGGAAAGTGGATTGCAGCTTTGTTGGAGTACGATGTGGAGATAAAGCCCACTAAGCTTGTTAAAGGACAGGGATTGGCAAAGTTAATGGCTGAATCAAACTTGCATGCCTTAGACATAAATCTGATTGCTGTTATGCCAGATGAGAATGAGGTTCGTCAATTCAGGTATCCGAAATGTTTGTTCTTTCTCCGTGGTATTCAGATATCATATATGTGCTGCAAAATTTATCACCACCACCCGGTATGACTCGAAACAAAATTAGAACTCTCAAATTGAAGGCTGTAAAATTTTGTATTTTAAATTCTACACTTTATTAGAAATATCCCGTTGGTGTTTTGTTGAATTCTTTGGTGGAATGTGAAGCGCAGCAAGGTATGGAGGATTTTCATAAAGGAGATTGTGGTAGTCACCTCTTTTAGAAAAAAACGGCAAACAAAATTCTCTGTGCAGGATAATATTGGCCAACACTGTTTGCTGGTGTATATAAGGTTGTTAAGAGCTGTCATAAATGTCAGATTTTTGAAGGAAGGTAGAAATTACAGCCTTTGCTGCTTAAGGCCATTGAGATGAGTGCCCCGTTTCAGTAGTGGGGGTTGGATTTTATTGGTGAAATTCATCCCGCTTCTTCAGGTCAGCATCGATGGATTCTCACGGCAACAGATTATTTCACGAAATGGATCAAAACAATTCCCACCAAACAAGCAATGGATGCGGTAATTATCTCATTCCTTTAGAATAACATCTTGTCTTATTTTGGTTTCTCGAATAAATTCATCACTGACAGCGCAACAACTTTCAAATCAAAGAGGATGGTTGAGTTTTCTAACAAGTATAGATTCATTTTGGGTCACTCAATCGCCTATCACCCGCAAGGCAATGGTTTGGCAGAGTCTTCTAATAAATCTTTAGTCAACATCATCAAGAAGCTCCTGGAAATTAACAAGAAGAGTTGGCATAAGAAATTGGTCAATGCACTTTGGGTAGATCGAGTCAGCCAAAAGAAATCCATTGGTATGTCTCCCTTTGAGCTTGTTTGTGGAGTTGATACAGTGTTTCATGCCTCCTTAGTAGCTCCGGTAGTCAACTTCTTCAGGAGGCCGGCAGTGAGGACGATCTTATGCAGTGAAGATTAAATCAAATGGTCCATTTGCATCAAACAAGAGATAAGTGTTCCAAAATACATCCAAGTTGCAAGAGAAGATTAAGAAAATCTATGACATAAAAGCGAAGGCGGACAAATTCCAATTGGAGGAAGTGGTGCTGAAATGGGATGCAAGGAATGAGGAAAAGGGTAAGCACGGTAAGTTCGAAAATATTTGGAAAGGTCCTTTCAAAATTGCTACATACCTTGGTCAGAATGCTTTTCTTCTGAAGGAGATGAATGGAGAAGAATGTCCCGGAGGGCCTGTCAATGGTCGAGTGCTCAAGAGGTATCATTTCTGAGTTGTTTCCTGCTGTCTACATTGCCACTGTATATACCATTTTAATTTCAGTTCAATTGCAAGAGTGCGCTGTGACCTTTCTTCAGTCTGGGGCCTGAAGTGAAGGCTATAATTCTAAAGAAAGGTTTCAGTTTGAATTTCAGTTTGTCTAGTCAAGTGTTGGTCATTTTGGTTGCATCATTGAGTCAATTTGAGTAAAGTTTTCAGTCAATAAATAAGTCAAGAGCCTTGTTTCAAATTGTGAAAATAATGGACTCCATAGCCCAATGGATGAAGGCATTTTCTAGCTCTCCTAGATATCTGCCATTCTTGGCACCTCCAAGGAGCTACCATCCCCATTGGAGCCAATGTTAGAGTCGGTCTTTACAACCCTCCGTTAAAGATCATTTGTCTTTATTTCATTTCATTTTTAGGTGTCTTGCTCGTTTCACTCAGTTGCATTCCACTAGGGGCATGCTATAATTTGATAGAAGGGTTTGTTCATTCATCACCCTTCATGCTTTGCACTACTGCCTCAGTTCTGTCCATCAAAATCAAGTCTTTTGAGTCACTTACAGCCCTATTTTAGTCTTTTGATTAGCAAGAGTCATTTTAGTCACTAGGTCTAGGGTTTCGCAAGTTGTGTCTTCAAGATGTCCAATAAAGCCAACAAGCAAGAGGGAGATTCTTAATAAGTTCTCATTTCAATGGTTTTCATCGTCATATGGATGGATCATGACTGTTCTTCAAAACTCTGTTTTGAAGAAAATTCGACATTTCATTTTTTGTAATAATTTTCAAAAAAATTTCAGTTCTTGAATTCTTGAGGTGCAGCCCTAGTCTTCCTTGGTCAAAACATGCCACTACCCCTGCAAAACATTTCCAAGAAATTCATCATTCTAACCAAAAATCAAGGGGGAAAACAAAAAGACAGAGTTGTATCAATTGTGAAAAAGTGCCAATTTCAAAACATTGCAAAAGTGGGTTTTGAAGAACCAAAAATCAAATCCATCTCTCCATGCCTTTATAAAGACAATTCAATGAGGATTGATGTCATTTTGCATTCCAAGATCAAAGAGAAGCCATTCAAAGTGATTTGGTTGAGTTAGTGCACCATTTGAGTGAAGTTGGAGGAGGTTTGTTCGGCACGGCGGACAGAGAAGGTGGCGTGGCGCACTAAAGGAGAGCGGCGCACTGGGATGGCGCGACGCGTTGGGTAAGCTGCACGGCGCACTCAACTAAATAGCCCAAAAATTACCATAACGGCCTCCAAACGCCAAAATCGTGCCATTTTCTTATGAATTCAAGTAGGTTGAGCTCCTCCTTCATTGTTCACACCTTCAAGTTCATGGTGTATGTTATGGTTGATGTGTTGAGCTTCTAAATAAACGATCAAACCCTATCATTTTGAATACCTTGCATACAAGTTGTTGCCTAGGTTTTCAAACTTGTTTTCCATCAAGGTTACTATTTTCTATTATTTCTTTTATCCTTGATTCCCTTTGTTCCATGACTCGATTGTCCCCCATCCCCTAAAATTACTAAACCCCCATCCCAAATTCCCTTTCCCAAACTTTTAAATGTGAAAAACCCTAAACCCTATTCCCACACCTAAGTCCTAAACCCCCTCCCATATATCCCAAACACATCTCTCCCAATAATTCATAATCTCTTGATATTATTTCCCCTTCCTAACAATCCCCATTTCATGTGTTTCCCCTTTGGTGGAAGAGTTTGCACACATCACTAAAAGAGCAGTCCAAACAGTTTTCATACACCAACACCTTTTTTCTAAGGCAGTTTGAATAACAACAGTCATTGTTGTGGGATAAACTCTCCTAGGGTCTTGGGTGAATACCCTAGCAGACTAAAGGTTATCTATGCAAAGAAACACACATTCCATGCAATCATAATGCTATTATAAGAAAACTCTACGATAGGGGGCGTACCTGAGGTCCTACGTTTGAGAAGAGCCTTCCAGGGTCCAAACCCTTCTTGGAGTTCCTTTGCTCCTTTAACCTGCAAAACAAACAATTCAAGAAAGTACAGCAGTATATGGGCTAGACATCATAAAGAAACCAACTTCATATTATAAGGAAAGGTAGTTAGTTATGCAATTAAACAACCGTTCACATATGAATCATAATATGAATATCATAACACAAAGAATATCTATATTAAGAACAAAGACATGTGTTTCTTTTATTATAGACAAAGAAAGTACAGAAAAGGAACAATTTCACCTGAGTCATCCTTTCGCAGGCTCCAAGTAGAACCGTTTCCAGGATTCGTCCTGTCTCAAGCCTTTAGTAAACTCCTTCCATGACTTACTCCATGATCTCTCAAGTAGTATGAAATCATCAACACACACAAGGAAACAAGGATTTCCTGTAGAATGGGGGAAGTGCAGAAGGCACAAGGATCTTCAGACCTGGTCAAGGAAATCTCAGCATAGCAATCTTTCTCTCCCTTCTCTCCTCCCTTTGGCCTTCCCATAGAAGCCTTTTTATACTTCTCCCAAAGCAGTTTTTTAGTTGGGAATTCGTTGGGAACAGTTGGGCCATGGGTGCTAACAAGTAATCAACAAGTAAAACCTGTGATCTCCACCTAAAATTAAGTAGATTTATTTTTTTAAGTGTTTTTTATACATATACGCGGGTTGGGTATACACAAACCCACGTATACATGCGTTTAGCTTAGGGCAATGTCGCGTATAGGGAAAAAACACTATTTTTTTTAATTTGGGACCAGGTCTGGAAGGATGGGTTGCCCTAGGCCATGAGTGCAGCATCACAAACCTCAAGAGTGAGATTTGGAGCTATAACAGATGCCCCCTAATATATGAGGTCATAAGGGGTACATGATGGCCAAAATGTATTAAGCAAGTTCATGGAAAGGAAATCTGTCAAAAATTGAGAAGGACTACACCAGAATTTAGCGTGCCAAGCCACAAAAGGAGATGAGAAAGAAACATTATCTGAGGTGGGCATACCCATGCTCAAAGAAAATACAGCATTTCCACATATCAAGTACAAGTGGATCCACCAAGTATACAAGTATAAATGACTGGAAAATACATAATGGATCATCTGATCATGATCGAACAAGTACATGTCTGAATGTCACATATAAGAATGTTAATGATGTTGAAAGATGAAGTGGATCACTGATATCAAAGGCTGATCCCAAAAAGTACCAAATGAACATGATGGAATAAGATGGTACTACACTGCAAACTCAGGTGCAAGCATATAAAATGTCACCATGAATGACTGCAACATATACGGTGAAGTGGTATCTACTAGCAGCAACAGGAGCAACTGTCAAGTGAACCAATGAATGCTGATACAACCTGAGGTCTTCACTGACCACCATGGTACATTTCTACAACATGGGAATAAATGATCTGAAGTTGACCATGTGAGAAATCGTTTAATTACCGGTCATTGATGTATACCGATAACAAATGAGAGACTACTCACCGATAATGATAATGAGCGTCAAGGTACCTAGTACAATCCAACAAGTGTGAATAGATGAGCTTGAGTCGAACACTTGTAAGAATCTATCGATCAAGAGACAATGATGGTTTCCCACTGTCGATAGCGAAGGATCTACCACTAATGACTGCAAACCCCAAGGTACTGCCAAATGAACTCTAGATCTTTGTCCCAGAGCAATGAGTCAAATTCAATAGGGAAAGATCCGCTAGAAGGAAGGCATCAAGGCATCCTCCATCAATCTAGCATGAGTGTAACCCGTAGGCCAATAATGTGGAAGGAATCGGACGAAAAATATGTAGTAACCCAACCGAAGTACGTTTCCGGCGTACACAAGATGTGGCTAGCGCATGGCAGAAACCCTTTGAACCAACCAATAATGAAAGCTGACACAGAGGCAAGGTATCCACCAATAGGGTCAAATGGAAACCATGGTACTGCACGAATCCCAATGTGTGATAATGTAAGCTGATGTTGAACAAAAGGGAAACCACTCAATCAAAGACCCATGATACTGATCGATGCTGAGCACAAGGTGACCTATCAATAATGAAAATAGGGCCAAGGTGCAGCTCTAGGCCTTTCCTCAGAGCAAGATGTCGTCATCGATAAGGACAAGACCCACCAAAAAGAAGTCAATGGAGACCTTCTCAAATCGGCACGAGTAAAAGGACCAATATAATTGATGTGATGATAGACATAGTACTGACAACCAGGGATGGTCGACTGAAAAATAAGTCAAGAGACACCGCATAGAGGCCGACTCAGGCTAACTTCCCTTGAACAAAAGCACAACTCAATGTGACTATGTGGCAGCATATGATGACTCTGTATAAGCTCGTTGCACAGGAGGCACAAACGATCCCTCCATATGATTAGAAGAGAACCAATCGGGGGAGAACTGACTCAACAACAAGGTTAAGGCATACCTAAGTTAAACTAAATCCCACCCAAGCGGAGGAGACTTTGTTTTGAGTGCTTTGTTCAAGGGCGACACGACTGAATCTAGTTGCCAACAATAAATGGAAATACTATCCCGTTCCCACTCTTTTTTGGAATAAATAATTTTTTTGGTCTTTTTCTTTAAAGCTGGAAAAAGAATAAAATAATTCTATACTACAGTGGAAAGAACGAGTGTCAGCGAAGCAGATGATCTAGTTCCTGGGATTGGAACATTCCTATGCTCAATGCAGGGAGGCAAAAACTAGCCAAAGACACTCAAAGGTGTGTTCCTTCCATGGGTCAAGGTGTGTCAAGTTGCAAAGGTCAAAGGTATGCAAGTTTGATTTTGCAGTCATCATGGTCAAAAGCTGGCTTAAACACGAGTCCAAGTGAAGCCAGCTTAAGGCCAAAAGGTGCAGATAGTCAAAATGCAATGCAGTAGTACAACTCAACACAACGGAGCCTCTAGGGTATAAGGCCAGAATGAAATGAGGAAGCAAAGAGGAATGAGTCTTCATCATATAAGTCATGGTGGGACTACAAAGGACTCCCGAGCCTAGCATCAGAAACAAACGTCAGTGAGGTGCTAACTAGGATGCCCATGTAAAGGATGGCTTTACCATTGTGTCATGATTTAAAGAATCGGCGAGTGAAGATGGTTTGCGAACCATAACACGATGGGGTCGACCCTATGGAAAGTGTATCGATAGATGGAGGCTATTATGCATGATGAAACGGAAACAAACGTCAGTGAGGTGCTAACTAGGATGCCCATGTAAAGGATGGCTTTACCATTGTGTCATGATTTAAAGAATCGGCGAGTGAAGATGTTTTGCGAACCATAACACGATGGGGTCGACCCTATGGAAAGTGTATCGATAGATGGAGGCTAGTATGCATGATGCAACGGAAAAAATGGCTTCCCTAACCTATATGCCAATGAGAAAACGATACCTGCCATGACGGGTCGGCAGTCATGGAACTGTCTCGAAACTGTCGAAAACATCCAAAATGTCCTGAAAATCAAACCATTCTCGACATTCCAAGCTCCCAAGTTAAAAGTTACATGAGACCGAAAAAAATCAAGTTTTGAAAAAATTTGACATTTAAAAGCTTATAAAAAGGTTTTTGGACTCACCATTTTCACCATTTGAGTTTGAGAGCAAAGAATTGGAGCAAAAGGAGCTAACTTCCCATATGCCAAATTCAACCGTTCAAATTCCTCCAAAATCTCTAGGTAACCCTCATTCTTAACTTGTAATTGATTGTGATTAGTTTTAGAAGTTTTAATTAATGTTTTACCGTTGAGATTTTTGCCAAAATTTTCTTCGCAGGGTATACGCGGGTTGGTAATATGCAACTTGTGTACACGCGGGCCCTACACACGACTGTGTGTAAAGGGGACTCATGTATATGCCGTGGACATTTCGAACATAAAAACTAACGATTCAAATTGATTTTTCCTTTAGGATGACAATCACCTGGAGAGAAAGAGAGCATACGCAGTAGATGAAGAAGTTATGAACAGTCCAGAGGATTTGGATGCATTACGGGGATTCGGTTTGCTTAAGTTCTTCAAATTAACAAATATGAAAGCAAACACACATCTGCTCGAGATGCTTCTTGATTACGGGAAAATTGAGGAGGATTCTTTTATGATCAACCAGATGCCACTCAGTATAGAAGTGGAAGATATCTACTTCATTACAGGCCTTTCCTGAAGGGGAGAGGTAGTACATTCCCGGGGGAGAACACAGAGCAGTCTCTTGATCGAGGACTACGTACAGATATATTGCCTGGGACATCCGAAGAAAGCCAGAAGTCATATTTCCATCACACATGTGGCGAGTCTACCATTGAGGATAATCCTGTTCATCATAGCTCGAGTGAATGGATCTGCTTCTTTGCATCAGGAATCACAGCTAAAAATGAGTGTGGCAGTTGACTGTCTCACCATAGCCTTTGATTGGTGTACTCTTCTTCTGGCTAGCATGAAAAGCCAACTCACTTCTATCAAGAGAGGACTGACCAAAAACTTCAGTTATGGGACTATTTTGTGCTCTTTCTTCTTCGAGAGAGTCCCTACACTTCGTCCCAGAGTACCAGTTTCAATCAGTGCCCCACAAGATCCTCGAATGGACAGGTGGGATGACCTGATGAAACGCCTGGGAGGTGGGGAGGTCCCACAAACTGCTTTCGACGATGACTTCTTTTCCTGGTGGGATCAGTGGATCATCACCATTGATGACTATCCCTATGCCAGGTTGATTTCCGAGGAGATCCCGATCTAGCATTACCATCGACCGCAGCATGGGGCGACATTGGTAAGTGATTTTTGATTTTATGACTTTTTTTTATTTTTCAAATATAATAATGAAATTTGAAAATATTTTTGACAGGATTCAAATGACTAATATAATGATCATGTTCTAGATATTGGGCCAGTACAACCAGATGAGCTCCCATAGCACAAGCGTCATGGCCAAGGGGCCGAAGAGGTGGCTGCAGCCACGGAACGAACTCTACACACAGTTCAGCGGCATTTGGTGAGGCTAACCTACTGAGTGCCAATGGCAGCGGTAGAGGACCTTCCTATAGAGATGGAGCGTCATGTGGTTGGCATGCCACGTGATTGGGTCTACACTTTTAGGTGTGTAGCCAATGCAATAGTTGCCTACTTAGCCGCTCATCCTGAGGCGGGGAATTAGACATAGTGGACATGATTATGGGCATTTAAGTCCAAATTTTGTATATTTTGAATAGAATTATGTACACTCGAGACGCTTTATGACATATATATACAGTTTGACTTTTTGATGGTTAATTTATTGTGATGAATGATTGATGTGCCAGTCTAATGCTTGATTAGCAATAGAATCAGCTAACCAATTATGAGATCTTGGAATATGCAAATAATTAACATAAGTAAATGATCTTTGCAACAACCTCACCCTTAAATATTGGTGATATAAACATGGATCCCTTACCCGATAAATGTTATTTAATTGTGACACTATCAATTGCAAATCGAGATAAACTACCAACAAGTCGATTTCATGAGAAATTGCCTCAGATAACAAATTAATGACGGAAATATCCTTAGCCATATTGTTTGAAGCGGGACTGATGCATACTCCCTTTCATACTAGCAATTGACCAGTTGGATAATACAATACCCAAGCTGCAAAAGCAAGATTCCGAGTGTGCCGACTAGCACCATCGGTGAATCCAAAATAAACCAAGTCATCCATCAACACCTGCCAAAGCAGACCAAAAAGTGTTGATATCAAAAACTCTCGACAAAATATGTACAAATATACATAATTTACAAAGAATCCATTGCCTAGCTGCTACTTAAGCAAATTACTTCTTAAGGTAGAGCTCGTTTCGGGGTTTTGCCAATTTGCTTCCTTCGAAATCGATTAACTCATACGAACCTTTTGTTAAAACTAGTTTAATTATGAAGGAACTGTACCACATAGGTTTGAATTTTCCTGCCCCTAAGGTGTCCTTATCTTGGTCATAAACCAAGACAAGGTCACCTTCAGAAAAGACATGAGGACGGACAACTTTATCATACTGGGTTTTAACCCTTTTCTTATGAGCCTCATTTACTGTGGCTACATCTCGACGCTGCTCATCGAGATGTTCCAAGTGAAGGGCGCACTCTTCGAGATGAGAAGTCTATGGAAGAAGCTCAATAGCTAACTTAAGAGATGGAATTTCACATTCGACAGGAAAGATAGATTCCAACCCATAAACTAACTGAAAAGGTGTAAAACATATAGCCGTTTTCACGGAGGTTCGGTATGCCCATAGAGCTGGATACAACATAAGATGCTAATTTGATCGATTTTTATCAATTATCCTTTGCAGGATCATCTTAAGAATTTTGTTTACTGCCTCGACTTGTCCATTGGCCTGAGGATAATAAGGAGAAAAATGTTCTTGCCAGAAACCTAGTTTGATAGCCAATTCAGACATTAGTTGATTCTGGAAATGACGGCCATGGTCAGTGATAATCTCTCTTGGGATACCGAACCTTGAGATAATCTAATTAAAAAGGAACAATACCACTATCTCACTATCATTTTTATAAGTGGGCATGGCCTTGACCCAATTCGTGAAGTCATCGATGGCCACGATAATATACTTGTGATTCGCTGCTAAAGGCAGATGACAAGTCGTAAAATCAATACCCCACTTAGTAAAGGGACCGACAGTGACAACGGGAAAAAGAGGAGCTGGATGTGTGCGCATCTTCCGTGTATAAACTTGGCATGGGTGACAATGTTTGACCGCTTCAACACAATCTTTGAAGAGCTAAGGCCAAAAATAGCCAGCACGCAAGATACGTTGAGTTGTAGCAAGCCCTGATAGATGACCACCACAACCTCCGCTGTGGCAATCATTTAGCATAGACTCTGCCTCTTCTAACGTTAAACAACGTCGAAGGATTGAATCAACCCACTGACGATATAATGTAACACCAATGATGATGTAATTTTTAGCGAGGTGACGTAATTTGCAACGTTCATCCTTACATAAAGCAGAGGGAAACTTCGAAGTCTGGAGATAAACAATGATATCTCCATACCAAGGGTCGAGTGAAGAGATGAGGAATAAATGTTCGTCGGGAAAACTTTCCTCATAAACAGTATCTTCTCCACAAGGCAGCTCGGAAATTAGCTCGGAAAAATCCATAGATTTCTTGGACTTAGCCGACAAGAACTCGAGATCAAATTATTGTAGAATGACAATCCATCAATTATATTTTCCCCCAATCACTCGCCTACTGAGGACAAACTGAAATGAATTGACTACTTCCAAGACAAAAGTTTTCCGTAGCAGAATATAATGACAGAGCCGCTGGACAGCGTGGACAGCTGCCAAGGCCAGCTTATCAACCGAAGAATAACAAAGTTCAAGACCTATCAATCCTCGGCTCAAGTAATAAATCACATGCTCTGTGAGAGCATCGTCTTCCTAAATGAGAACCATACCAATGGTTGATTCTACTACAATGAGATATAAAAGGAAGTCCCTACCATAATCGGGTGGACTCAAAAACGGGGCAAAGACTAATGCCTTTTTCAAAGCATCAAACTACTGCTGCGCAAAGTCATCCCACATGAATGGAACCCCTTTGCGGAGCAAACGCATAAACCCTTTAGTGATCTCGACATAGTTCGCTATAAACCATCTTAAGAAATTAGTCTTCCCTTGAAGACTTTGAAGTTGTCGAATGGAGGATGGGGGAGGCAACTAGACTATCGCCTCTACCTTGAAGGGATCAACTCTAATCCCTTCATTTGACACGATGAACCCTAACAACCGACCGAACGTACCACGAAAACGCACTTGTTCAGATTCAACCAGATTTTATAAAAACGACATCGCTTAAAAACCATTCAAAGGTGACTGGGATGATCAATTATTTTTCGAGAACGAGCAGCGAGATCGTCCAAGTATGCTTCGATGATATGTTTGATGTCATGGAAAGCATATGGCATGGCCCACTGGAAAGTGGCTCCAACATTTTTGAGACCAAACGGCATCTTTCTGTATGCAAAGGTACCCCAGGGACATACAAAAGTCTTCTTATGTTGATCTTCAAGACAGATAGAAATTTGATTATAACCAGAAAAACCGTCCATGAAGGAAAAAATCTCATTACCCGCACAATCATCAATAATTTGATCAATAAATGGCGTGGGGTAATTATCTTTCAGACAAGCTTTGTTTAAGTCCCTAAATTCGATGCATACTCGGATTGTTCCTTGATTTTTATCTACTGGGACTAGATTAGAAACCCAATTGGTAAGAGGAACAGGGCATATAAAACCTGCCTTGAGCATCTTCTCTACTTTAGCTTTAATGGTTGCCGCTTTCCTAGGATTAACCGGTCGAAGTCTTTGACGAACCGGCTTAGCGTTTTCATACGTATTGATCTTATGCTGAACTATAGAAGGATCAATGCCAGGAATTTCATCATAAGACCAAACAAATACATCTCGAAATTCTTTGAAAAGGTCGGTGTAAATTTGCACCTCTTCAGGGGAACATTCGATTCTGATGAAGAGATTCTCAATCACATTAGGGTCCCTAGAAATGTTTATAGATATTGTTTCTAAGATCACCGAAATATTACCTTCGGCACGAAAGTGTGTTGGAGCCAAAGGATTTGATATCTTACAAAAATCACTAGCGAATAGCTTGGAGAACCTAGCTTCCACTTCCTGCAATGGAGGAAGGAAATATGAACGATGGTGTAGGTCTTCCCAAGGTCGATCTACACCCATCATCACTTCAAGGATTGCTTCTTCAGAAGGTGAAACCATATCTAAGCAGTCCAAGGCAGAGGTGGAATCAAGGGCCCAAGTCGGGGCCACATAACCCTCAAACTCCTCTTTGGAAGAAGGAGCAAAGTGGTCTTCTGCAGAGTTAATGATAGACTGATATCTAAGCTCAGCCACAAACATAGAGGATGCCATTTCATTTACTTGTCCTTCAGCTAATGTGGTCGTAGGTGAAGGCAAGGTCCAAGGGTCCAAAATAATGAGTTTGGAAGAACCCTTCTCGAGGAGACTCCTTGGATGATGAAACAACATTGATTTGAGTGATAGGAGAGGGAAACTCAAAGGTACCTATCAATGAGGAATACATCCCAACTCCTACATTCTTCGTAGGCGGGCGAGGGTTATCCACTAAGGGGACAAGAGAGTCAGAAGTTGCTTGAGGATCAACTAGACAATAATCCAACTGATCAACCTTAACGATTTTCCCTTCATGAGGAAAGCAGATGACACGAAATAGAGTCGAAACAACGAAATCCATCTCATATACCCAATTCCTTCCTAAGAGGAGATTATAGTCTAGGTTAGCATCTATGACCTCTACTTCAACATTGACGACCCTTCCTCCAACACATATAGGAAACGCCGGGATAATCCCATGCGACTTATGAGAATGCCCATCAAACGCAGTCAGAAGGGTAGGTGAAGGAACAGCCGAAGTAGATCTAATGGCCTTCCAGCAAGACATTAACATGACGCACGTGGAAGCTCCCTCATCAATAACAGTGCGAAAAATATTAATCTTTCGGTATGTAGACTTTATCTAGAAAGCCATGTGATGAGGGAGTCGCTTTTTGACATTTAACATGTCAAAAGTGAGCACTAAAGAGTTGGTTGGATCAACTACCCCAATTACCAAGAGTAAAGCACTTCGCTGAGCGGGACTGACTGGAGAACCTCTAAAGAAGACATGGCGCATGGACTCTAGGCCAGATCTTCCACAATGGAGTAATTCTGGGTGGCCCTAGTGTTAGGATTGATAGTCGCGCATTTAGCAGAACCTTTCTGTATCTGTGGTATAGTCTCAACAGGGGTTCGCTCAATATGAAGGTCGGTATTTTTGAGACCAGTTTTGTCGTTGGAAGTTTTGTCTTCACCGTAATCACGTGACCAAGTAGCCACATGTACATTAGAACCCATCATGAAAATGTTCGATGATTTTTCCCCTTCCTGGCTGCCCCCTGAGGAGGTACCAGGATTTGAACTCGCGCCAGCAAGCAATTGCTTCCCTTGGGGAAAAGGGTTGGTTAACACAGCTTGAGAACTAGAACCCCCTTGCTGCCTTAACAAGTGCTGAGCATCTTGAATCTTCGGGCAAAGATGAGTTAAATGGTCTCCACTACACAACTTGCATGGAAACTTGACTTTCTTTTAGACCCATTTCTACCCCCACTAGCATTATTTTCGGATTTATTTGTGTCAGCCTTCCCATCCTAATTCTTTTTCCCATTGGAGTTTTGATTTCCTTTGTGGTTTTCAAATTGGACGGCATTAATCGAAGAGGGTTGGGAAGACAAAGTAGTAGATGATGTGACTTGGTTGTTTGAAGCAGTTTACAATGACAACTGCTGCAATTGGCTCAACAAGTTCACCGCATTCGTGTCTACCGATCTAATGATACCATCCCCATGGGGACTTGGCTTCGACTTGGCTATATCAACCTTCGATCCAGGAACATCTGGCAAGTATTTTTGTAGGATCCTAGACTGAGAGTAGATCAATTCTAATTGATGGGCCCTAAAAATAGCTTGCTCCTCGGAGTAAACTCCGGACATCGAGACATCCTTAGAGATCTCAGGTTGTAAAGATTTCAAAAACCATTCAAGACAGTACTCTGGAGGGATTTCGGCTTTAATGAGCCTCTTTCTCCATCTCCATTCCTGAATATGGTCAGAAATGTGAGTTGTTGTGTCCTGACGAAAATTGGCCAGAAGTTCAGTTCCGACATCATAACGGACAGGAAACTAGAAATGATTTAAGAAAATATTAGCTAAGTCGGCAAAAATGTAAAGCTGCCCCTTGGAAACTCTATATACCATTTGGCCGCATTACCAGTCAAGGTGCGCTGAAAAAGTCTCAGCCTAACTGAATCATCAAAAGGGAGTTCGACGAGCACCACAAATGGAATGTGGTCACATGGTCGCCTGGGTCCTCACCACTCTTCCCTTCGAATTTTGGAATGTCCGAAGGGAGTTTGGTTGGGACCGGAGGCTAGGCTGGATTATATTTGATTGGATCGTTCGTTAACTTTGTGAGTTTTGGCAAGTTAAAAGTTGCCAGAAACGGAAGCCTAGGAGGACCTTGGGGGTTCCACCCAGACTGGGCGAAACTCCCAAAGTTCTAAAAAGATGGGCCTGGATTTTGGAAGGCACCAGGCTACCCGAAGTAACCTATAGAACCAGCTAAACGAAAAGGCATGCCTTGTGATCCAACATAACTCAAAGTTTGACCAACTCCGACCACAAAGCCTCCATAACCAACGAAGCTTCTTCCTAAAGGATTATAAGGAGCAGAAAACCCCTGATAAGGATCCCAAGCAGAGGCTAGGGGAGGAATACTTCAAAACGACTAACCGTAGAGTACGGCCTATTCCGTTGTTGGCCGAGAAATGAATTCCCAGTTCCCATACTACTAGCCGCATGGTTAGTCCAACCTTGAAAAGGATTGCTACGTTGTCCTAAAGAAGAGAAAGGCATAGATCCAATTGTTGGGTTGGAATGTGGTATATGACCACTTCCAAAAGGAAAACCTTGGAATGAAGTTGATCCACCCATCATGGATGTGGCAACACTAAACGGAACTGACGGAATACCCTGTGAATGGGTGCCAAATGGGAAAAATCCAGAACTAAAAGCATTGGTTTGGGAGTTTCCACTCGTAGAAGGCATGGAGGTAGTCCCAACTAAAGACGTGCTAGCAAAACACCCGAATAAAGAAGTGGAAGGGATGGAAATAGTTCCTCCCCCTTGTACATATATTGGAGTCTACACAGTCGTAGCACTTGTAATAGAAGCCATGCTTCCAGTAGTGGTCATCGATGGTAAGTGCGTTATGTGACCTAGACTTGAAATTCAATGCGTTGGATACCCAACGTATTGTAATACTTCCAGATGACTAGGAGGTAGGGGAGAATTCAGAGCCGCTAATGACTCTGAGAGTTCTTCTACCTCTACGTTATCTTGCATTCAAAAGAGAACTTGAGAAAGTCCAAGAGTACTTCTCTCTTGTCCTATGGAAATACCAGGTCTATCTTGAGCACTGATACCCCTGAGGGGAGGTTCAATCCCTGATGCATCAGCTGGCATGGGACAAAACCCACCAGCAGTATTACCTCTGTGCCTTCTAAGTGAAGGCTCTGAACTTGGTGGTGAAAGACCATGAAGTCTTCGTGACCATCTAGGCAATCGGTCAGCCACTTTGAATTTTTTGTTAAGATCTAACTAAAGACTCAAAAAATTGAAAGCTAGGCCAACTAGGAGCACAGAGCACACACTATAAAGTCCCTAAAGATATCAGCCAGTCAAACAACTTCCAAGTATTTATGCTCCGGGTGATTAGGACCAGACACAAAAATATGAGAAAATGAAGTAAGGGGCCTTCTGAAGATAGTATGGGATAATGACGGCCCAATCCTATCAATGAAGGTAACAGAGGAAGTTACAGTGACCTCCTAACAACAGCCTACGTCGATGTAAGCCCCCAAGCTTCGCAAGGGTGCCCTCCAGTAGTACCGTTGAGAGTGATACAACGTTGACCTCAGGTGCCACAGGATTCCTCACTGCAGGCACCTGTGTAGATCCCTAGGAGTAGCAACTAAGGTTACCAAATCGTATCAGAAGCCAGACGGAACAATCATGAGGTAAGTTCGAACAAGTAGGAGAGGGGGTATCTCTCTTCCCTGTCTTTACAAACCCTCGTGCTTAACTCCCAGATCCGGAGCTTTCCTGGTGTCCCTAACGCTATTGGATTTTCACTCACTATTCAGACTCTTGTGTTTGACAATTTAAAATGGCCTTGGAGAGTTAACTCTCCACACACCTAATCCAAGGCCCTAAAATATCCTAAAACTTGTTGATGTATCTAACTCGACAAATATAAAGTTCTAGTATATTTTAAATTAGTGCTTGATTTTAATGGGTTGTTATTTAAGTCAAGGGATAACAGAAGTGAAACTGGTGGTGTTTTGATGCAAAATAAATTAATAAAAACCAAACTACATGCAAATGCACTTGTTTTTCGTTTTTTGATGAAAAGTAATTTCTATAGGGTTTAGAGGAACTTCAAATAAAAGTACAACTTTTTTCTTTTCTTTTAAAACTTCACACTCACAAAAGCTAACAAAACTATAAATGCCTAGAAAGATGCACAAACTAATCCTAATGCAACAAACACATGCTGATGCAAAATTCAAAACTACTCTTAAATCTAAAGATGAAAGTTGGTGGTTTATCGATTTTAGATTTGCCACTTAAATGTTTAGATGGAATATAAGTTTTTGTTGCTTATTTCATCTAAGCACTAAAAGCAGATGAAGACAAACAAATAGGCACTTTCACTCAACAAAAAGGAAAACTCAATCAAGACAAAGTTCAAGAAAGAAAAATAAAGTTTCAAGAAATTTCCTTCAAAAGCAACTCAAAAACGACTTTTCAAAAATGCTCTAACAAGACTGAAACTTGATGACCAAAAAAAATAGGCAATGAAGCACTTTGCGAGTTAGAGACACAAAACAAGTGGGAACTCAACAAAAAAAGGTGCTTTGAAATGCTTTTAACAATCGACAAGCAGCAAGACGAGCTTGGCAATGGAAACCAAAAGATTGAAAAGACAACTTTCAATAAAGCGTGAACAAACGACTTTTAGAAAGAAAGAAAAGCAGATGGTCATAAAAATAGTTCAAACGTGCAAACCAAAAAGTCATTAAAACAAAACTCAACACAAAGATTGAAATCAATCTTTCTGCCCTAAATACACAGAGCAGCCAAGATTCCTTGCGAGAAACCTTGTGTGCTTAAGCAAAAATAAATGACGGTTGCAAGAAAACGAACAAGACCAACCTTTTCACAATCAGAGAGAATTTGAAACAATATGCTTGCTGTAAAACTAAAGACTATGATAGAACAGTGGTTGTTCCAAATTGAATTAGACTAGCATTCTTCCAAAAATAAACAAATTTTAAAAATATTGAAAATTAAAGATATACGCGACTGTGTTTGCACATAGAGGCGTGTATACATGACAAGGCTTAAGGAAACTTTCATATACGTAGGTTCACTTAAGGAAAGATGTGCATATACGCTTATGTAAACCTAGAAACTAGCGTATAAAAAAGCTTCCAAGAAAAACAAAAAAAGTCTGGAAAAAACTGATCAAAGCTCACAATTCAAGCATTGACTACACAGTAACAAAAGATAAATAGATAGCTGAGCCTTGATTGGCTTGAATACACCCAAACTAGGAACAACAATAGTGTTGTCCCCAGTGGAGTTGCCAATTTTGTTGTGGGATAAACTCCCCTAGGGTCTTGGGTGAATACCCTAGCAGACTGAAGGTTATCTATGCAAAGAAACACGCATTCCATGCAATCATAATGCTACTATAATCAAACTCTACGATAAGGGGCCTACCTGAGGTCCTACATTTGAGAAGAGCCTTCCAGGGTCCAAACCCTTCTTGGAGTTCCTTTGCTCCTTTGACCTGCAAAAAAAACAATTCAAGAAAGTACAACAGTATATGGACTAGACATCATAAGGAAACCAACTTCATATTATAAGGAAAGGTAGTTAGTTATGCAATTAAACAACCGTTCACATATGAATCATAATATGAATATCATAACATGAAGAAGATCTATATCAGGAACAAAGACATGTGTTTCTTCTATTATAGACAAAGAAAGTATAGAAAAGGAACAATTTCACCTGAGTCGTCCTTTCGCAGGCTCCAAGAGGAACCGTCTACCAAATTCATCCCGTCTCAAGCCTTTAACAAAATCCTTCCATGACTTACTCCATGATCTCTCAAGTAGTATGAAATCATCAACACACACAAGGAAACAAGGGTTCCTGTAGAATGGGGGAAGTGCAGAAGGCACAGGGATCTTCAGACCTGGTCAGGGAAATCTCAGCATAACAATCTTTCTCTCCCTTCTCTCCTCCCTTTGGCCTTCCCATAGAAGCCTTTTTATACTTCTCCCAAATTAGTTTTTTAGTTGGGAAGTCGTTGGGAACAGTTGGGCCACAGGCACTAACAGGTAATCAATAGGTAAAACTCGTGATCTCTGCCCAAAATTAAGGAGATCTATTTTTTTAAGTGTTTTTTATACATATACATGGGTTGGGTATACACAGACCCGCGTATACACGCGTTTAGCTCAGGGCAATGTCGCGTATAGGGAAAAAACATTTTTTTTTAAATTTCGGACCAAGTCTGGAAGGATGGGTTGCCCTAGGCCATGAGTGGCATCACAAACCTCAAGAGTGATATTTGGAGCTATAACAGTCATGGCATCTGAGCATTCATCTGATTATGAAGTGGAAAACCAAAGTGACTCTCCCATGGAAGAACATGCACCCCGGAGGCCTCATAGAGGACGCAGACATGTCAGAGAAGAACCGACCACCCTTACAGAATTGCAGGCCTGCCCTCTTGTCGTCTCTTGTTTCCAGTTTCATTCATGTTATGAATTTTGTGAAAAGGTTGCTGCTATTCAATTTCATCATGAGTTGGCTCGTCTATTCGTACTGCATTTACATGGAGATCAGGTTACTTTGGCTGGTGTCACCTTCACACTTACACCAGAATCTATCTCACTGGCCAACGACATGCCTAACGTTGGAGAACCATGGAATAAGAAGTAGAAGATTGACCAGCAACATTATGAGCCATATCTTAAACCCGGTTTCTTGAGGCAGCTCAAGAGAGTGTTCCCCCTCTGGTATCTCAAAGATTAATATGCTCCATTAATGAAATTAATCATGAAGTATTTTAGTTGTGAAGGTCGCTTCTCCCGAGTATATGCTTATCACATCAGGTTGCTCATGCATTTCACCTGGGTAACGATGATGAACATTCCTTTTCTCATATGCTGGAACATAGAGAGGAGGACCACCCTTATGCAGCACAAGACCCCTGAACAACAATTCAATAGCCTTTTCCATTTTTCTCTCATCAAGATTTTGGTGGTTCATCAGCTTGGATTATAGGGTATCACTTCCGATGATTTCATCTCTCGTGATTTTTTCAGAGCTCCGCGGGGACCTTCAGAGGTTGGTCATGAGATTGGGAGACCTTCTCATCAGCAAGAAGGCCATGATCCACACACTGCTACTATATCGGCCTTCATTACATATCAGAAGGGCACGAGGTAGTTATTTGTAGCTGCCAAGCGAGTGTTATCTCCACCTAGGTTGGAAGGGGCCTCGCTTCCGGCATCAACACCACAGGTACAGGACTGAGGCAAGAAGCCAATGCATGATGAGGGGCCTTCAAGTGAATGAGAGACCGACTTCATTCTCATTCATGATGATGATACATATATGGGACTGGCAAGTGCCAAACTTAGAGAGATCATTCGGGAACAACAGACAGAGATCAAAGCCTTGTCTCTCAATTTGGAGAGGGCTAAGTGGATTATCAGATACTTGGAGCAGAGGAATAAACAGCTCAAAGACTAGCAGGATATCATGGAGTTGCGATACATCCACGAGAATCGTCGAGCTGCCCAACAGAGGAGGATGAGCTCACTCCTTTGGAGCAAGAGATTAATGATGACTGAGAGTCTTGGCTCGAGCGGATCAGCATCCACTTGGAGATACTACTAGAAAAGGCCGACAAGGACAAAGCATTATTGAGGCATATGGTTTTTCATTACAGGGCACACAATATGAGTTCCAAGGCTCGGATAAGGAATTTGAAGGCAAGATTGAGGAAGGCAATAAAGAAGCAAAAGAGGCAAAAGGAGCATAATCACCTTCAGATATTGGTCGAAGCCTCTTTAGCCTAGCATGGCACTTGATAAAGAAGCTCCAGCCCAAATTTCAAGAAATTTGGGGCATTTTTGGTATTTTGACAAATTTTAGCACTAAAAATAGAGTTTTTCTTCTTGTGCATTGTGCCACATGGCGCGTGCTTTTCCTAGGGAGATACACATGGAAAAATGTTTGTATTTCTGGATTTGGCATGAAAAATCATGACTATTGGTGCATGGCCAAGAAGTTTGGGCAAATTTTGAGTCCCCAAAAGATCGAAAAACACTCAAAAAATGACCTCACTGCCCCTATTTTGACACACAGGAAGCAGTCTTGGGAGATTGTAGTTTTGGAGGGGCAAATGGACACCAAATTAAAAAATTCCACTTGGGTTGGAAAGTAGACAGGTAGGGATTTCCATCAAGATATCTTAGGCTCAATTTGGACTTCATGAAGTGCCTCAAAATCAGCCTCAAAGTGGCGCAATGCATACAGGATTTGGTGCAGCACACAGAGGATTTTTGCCCAATTTTTCACCTTCCAGCTCAGAAATTCGGCCAATTTGACTAGTTTTGCTTCCAGATGTAATTTTTGACCCAAATTTATGTGATTGGATAAAAATGATGTAATTTTGGAACATATTTACTTGTTCTAGATGATTCATTCACTAAAAAGTGAAAATTAAATGAATGAATAAGTTTCCTAACATATAGAGGCAAGTTGTTTTGACTCCCTAGATTTTAGTTCCTTGTTTAGAATTGGTTGAAACAGCTCCTAGAATGATGAGCTCGAACCCTAGAGGCATGGTAATGGGTTGAGATAGTCTATATCATGTAATCTTTCAATCATTTTCAGGGTTGGACACTTGGGATTGCTTTGGCATACTATTGTAGATATTTTCTATGCATTTTTAGCTAAGGAAAGACCAGGGTTTTGCAACACTATTTGGGGTCCATGTGGCTTTATGTTTTGATGGTGTGCTTCTTTCAATAATTGTAAGTTGTTATGTGTATCATTTTCCTTATTATCATCTTCTTCAATTGAACAAATGAAGTGATTAAGGTAGAATCCATTGATTGTCATGCTCTGCCTTTAAATTTGTTTGGTTTTCCATGTTTTCATCTGTTTAAGGAGAATCCTTGAAACTTTCTTGCTTTCCTTAGCTCCTCACCAGTCTAATATACCCATTCATTCCCTTTAAAAGCATCAATATGATCGCCTTCCTTGCCCCAATCAGACCTTTGCAAAAACTGTGCCTCATCCCCAAGCCCAGATGTGCCTTTCGTATTCCAACACAAAAACTCCTAAAAACTCAAATCAAACCCTTGTACTTCATATCTAGCATAACATTAGTTTTTTATTTCAGTCATCTCGAGCCCCATCGATTATCTTTGTCGAGTTTGACCCGGAGAGAGCCCTCTCCTATCCTCCTAAGGCTAGCTACGAGGCTGAGCATGGTATGATGTTATCTTGAACCCTGCCTTCCTTCAGCCTAAGGCAGATTTGAGCACTAACATAAGGAATCTTTAGATTCCCTTGGGAGCATTTTTTCACTGTGTTAGAATCATGTCAATTTATACTCAAACGAACTAGAATTTCATAGGGAACATGATGGTGTGGTATGTTTCCTCATCTAAGCAACAGAGTTATAGGTAGTCAACGCTTAGGAATTGTCATAAAATCTTGAGGAATCTAAAAGGTTCCCTTGGAGGCTTATTTTTTACAGAGGCAGAATGATGCCTCCTTTATAGTCATTTTTCTCATAATTTCACAAGGAGTGTAGTGGTGCGCTCATAATTTTCATTTGAGAAACGATTTTTTTGGCCATCTCTAGGAAGGAATATTTGGGGGAATCTTCAAGATTCCCAAGGGTCCAGATTTTGATGGTGTCAAAATGAGCCAAGTTTATAGTCGTTTGACACAATTTCATGCCATGAATTCAATGGTGCAGTCCATTTTTTCAGCTGATATTGTCATTTCTAGGCCATCCCTGAAAGTGGAGGTATATGACATAGTGATGCGATGTCTTTATTTTGTTTTGCTGAGATGATGATTTTTTTGTTAAGATCCTTATTACCATTATGTTTAAGGATACTTGTATGCCACATCATGTGAGAATTTATTATCTTTTCATGTTGAAGGAGGACCCATACGAGTGAGAGTTCATACAAAGAGAATGTCTCATGGAGAGACATGCCACTCAGGTTGAGGGAATTTATCTTTTTCATGACAAAGAATGTACCATGTACTCATCATCATCTTGCAACGTTTAACGAAGTGGCCTCCCCACTCTTGAAACTAGGGCCAAAGATGTAGCCTGCAATGGATGAAATCTGTTACCAATATGTGTGTGTCCTTTGATTTGATGGTCTTCATTACATTTCCTCTTCTTTAAAGTATGCACATGTGGTTATTTTATACTCTTTCACATGTAATTCTGCTAACATCACACATTAGGGGAAATTTGTGTTCTAAAATGGGCATCCTAAGCAAAATGTAAAACCAAAATAAACTTTATAAGGACTAATAGGATTCAAGGTGATGTTGTCAACCATGGGGGATAATTGACCATTTTTGGAGTGAAAAAGTAAAAATATTAAAAAATAATTAAACTACTTTTTCAACTCGTATTTTCAACTTATCTCCCTAAGTTTTTACTAAAATTTTTACCAGGAGTACTCGTTGAATGCAAAATTAATTCCTCATTCAAGGAGTACCCATGTTGCATACTTTCAATGGACCCCGATACACAAAAAATGAAAAATACATGAAAAACGGCGATTGTAATCACGATTTTCATGTATTTCTCATTTTTTGTGCAGTAGGGTCCATAAAAAGTATGCAACATGTGTACTCCTTGAATGATGAATCAAATTTTTCATCCAACAAGTGTTCCACTTGAAATTTGAGTATACCCAAAGGGAGATAAGTTGAAAATATAGTTTTTTCTTTTTTCCCTCTAAAATTTGATGATGTAATCTAATATTATTTTATTATTTCCACTATTAATTTATAATTTCCTTAGGAGCCCCATTTTAGACCTCAAAATTCCCTTATGAAAGTAAAATATCTTGATAAATTCTTGTATCTGAAGAGACCTGAATCAAGTTTTCTATCAAAGCAATCTTCTCGCTGATGTGATTCGTGAGTCTGAATGCTTGAACATGTAACAAGAAGGGAAATTAATAAAAACAAAGGTCTCTACGAGGATCTCCTTAGCATGGTACACATGGTGGACAGAATATATGTTGATTATTAGGAGAAGATGGAAAGAGAGAAACAGGAGAAAGAAAGACCATAGCAGGATGCTCCATATACCACCTCAAGTGAAAATTCTTCTTCTTCTTCATCTTCTCATCATTCAAATGAGGAGATAAGTCAAAGCCTTCAAGCATAGAATGATGAATTGAGGAGACTTCTATGAGAATAAAAAAAGGAGAAGCATAAATTGTAACTTCATTTATGAGCCATGGAAGAGGCATTAGAAAAATTGAAGCACAATGATGGCTTACTAAAGCCATTATCACTTGGTTCAGAATTTACATCTGAGGTAAACAATGTTGATCATTCTTTAGTTTCATTTTCAAATGATGTTATTTCTATTGGAAATATGGAGGTACCCATTTCAGTAACTGGCATGAGGCTCCTTACCAAGATGGGGTATAAAGGAGGAGGAATTGGGGTTAATGGGCAAGGAATGACTCAACCATTGGATTTTGTACAAAGAACTCGATTTCTAGGTTTGGGGTACATTAAAGGAGAGTGTTCAAAGGCAAAAGAAGCTTCCAGGCCATTATCAAAGACACCAGATAAATAGGATGATTGGAACACATCACAATCCTCCCATGACAATGCACATTGCAAAGGAAGAGCTAAGGAAATATCTCATCACTAGGATTGCACCAAAAACAATGAAGGGAGGTATAAAAAGCCTCTATATTATAAAGTTCATTTTGATTACATGAATATTTTTAACAATGAGAAAAAATCATGGTGTAGAAAACCATGTATTTTTTGTTGTTTGCATAACCATCTAGTTGTTGAGTGTTGGAAGAGAATGGAAACATGAAATAGGATGAGGCATGAAAGGCCTTCTCCACATCAGGGAAAGAAGAAGGTTAAGCAGGTCTAGAGGAAGAATAATTTTTGGATCATTGCAATAGAGGTGGACATCAAAGAACCACATATTGGAGGCTCCATCTGGAGTAGTGTCCCAAAGACAAAGCACCCATGTAGGAACTAATTGGTCAAGATGTTCAACAAGAAAATCCGCCACATTCCTAGTGGTTCACTTTGTTGAGTAAGAAATGGTTTTACTAGATATGGTATCTTGTCATGGCTGCATTTTGTAAATCATTTGTTGCAATTAATTGTAAAAGTGATGTTGTTTTTTCCATCGCTTATTAAAGAAACACTGCTGTTTCTTGGAATTTGTTGATAGCTGGTGGTATTGGTTTCTATATGATGTACAGTTGACCAAAGAGTGTGTCTTATAAACTTTTGGCAAGTATGGGGATGCTTGGGTAATTATTTCTCATGTAATTAAGCATTTAGTTGGAAAATATTATACTACATGTTTGCAGAGGATGTAAGTGTCAGTTCGTCACTTATGGCCCCGAAGAACAAGGGTGAAGGAGAAGGAAGTATATCCTGTTAGGAAACTTGTTGTGCAGACAATGTAACATAATAGTTGTATATTATGTTCATGATTTTGGAAGACCAAAATCTCCTTAGTGGGGAGGAATGATCCAGGTGGATCCTCATCCAGGCATGAGGATGAGGAGAAATGTGCCTTAGATGGAAAGGCAAAGAAAGGGAAAGGGAAGTAAAAGAGGGCTAAAAATTAAAAGTTTTATTATTTCTCCCAAAGTAGGGCCAACTCATAGTGATCATCGTCTTGATTCCAATGACACAAATAAAACTCAAATCTGAGTTCGTACGCTCAAGATATTTGTAGTCAAAGTTTTGATCAAACTAGGCCAAGTGGTAGTCACTAACGAGGCAAAAATTTGGCAAAGGTTTGGCACATGGAATCTGGTGGTCAGAAAGGGTGAATTTGTCACCTACTTAATTTGTCCAATAACCCTTAAAATTTGGTTGAATTTTTTTTGGCTAATATTTTATATATAAAAACAAAAAAAATAGATAAATAAGGGTGGTGGGCCACCAATCCTATGACCCCAACCATTATATTTACTTTTAAATAAAAAAATTACCATGGGATGGGGCCCGCGACTCTAACCCAGGACCCCACCCATGACAATGACCCAACCTCCATATATAATGTTGTTGAAACAACTACCATAAATGGGTCGGTGGGGTTTGAAGAGTAATATTTTGACAATATATATGATTTCTACCATGCTTTATAAGATAGTTCTAGTTCAATTTTGCTTAAATGTTTATCCTTATAATTTCAAATTCGCTGGATTTTGTTAATTAGTGTTAAAGTTTGCAAATCTCGTGTTCTTCAATTGTATTTAAATTTCATTCTTTTCATTTGGTAATGTTCTAGCGTTACAATTATTTTAAGAAAAGGACTTTCAAAATCCATAGACCCTGAAGTTTGTAAATCAAAGGGGTATTTCGTATATACTACAAGACATTTTTAGCTGAATATTTAAAAATCCCGAAGTCCTGTTTCTCATCTGCCTCAATGGAATATTTTTTTTTTTAATTAATTACCTCCTTCTACTTTTATACAGTTTTAGATGGAGTTTGAAACATGCACTTGTATATTTATATAATATAATATTCATTTACAACTATTCTTTATTTTCTAGATTCCGATAGTTATATGTCATAAGTAAATAATTTTGAAACATAAACATAATGCTACGCTATTTACCATGCATACAAAAAGTAAATTTTTCAAATGCTTTTGGAATTTCTACTACCTATTCTCATTGTAATTTAAAAATAGAAAACAAGTTATGTTCCTCAATAATGTAATTTCTTAACAAAGAAATTTTCATAAACAATTTCTACCATATTTCTACATCTCTCGATCTAATAAATTCACAACGTCTATTTTCATTAATCCTTGTTTTTTAAAACTATAATAATAATATAAATATTACACCCTCCTCCCACATCTACCCAAGTAACCTACCAACTGACGTAAACATGTGATGAGAGACTACTATCATTGGATTCAACCTCCTAGGTGACCTTAAGGAAATGGAATCGATGGAAACACATCATACATACCTTCCACATCAGCTATAGGATCCCTAGGAAACATTCCAACACTTCTGGTAACCAACCCCTAGGTCTTGTTATCACTAAGGAAGCAATTTCTAAATTGTTCACATTCGTTTGATTGCAAAGGTTAGGTGTTAGTCTGGGTTTAATTTTTCCATGTTTGCTTTAGTGTCTAAGTCCTAGGAGTCTTGTTGGTATGTTTAAATAAAAGTCAACACTCCCTTTCATCCATCACTGGTCTCACATCACACCTAAGCTCCATATGTCAATCCTATTTCAAAGTTCTTAGGCACAGCGAAACTGTCTAGGTGTTTTCATAGCGCAAAACCCAGTCTAGGAGTTTTCGTAGCGCAAAACCCCGAATTTGCACTAGCTGTGCTACGAAATCAAGGATTCATGCAGATCCATGTCAAATCTCATCCAACTGTCAAATCTACTAGAATTTGTTAGATTTTCATCATCAATTGTCAATCCATACACCTTGCCTATCACATTCAACTACTCATTCTTATCATTAGATTCGTTAGGTGTCTTGGTGCACTCAAGTTTCAAATTTCAAAAAAGGAGCCAAGTATTTTCAGTTATGATTATGTATGGGTTCATCTATGAGAAGCAAATTGACAAGCACTTAATTAGAATCCTTTGAAGTCCAAGTGAAGTAGCTTCCCTTTTCATTTCAAGCGAGGCAATGATCGAGATTAAGATGGTGAAAACTCTTTCAATTTTCATCTTGCAGGATTTCCATGGAGTTGTTTACAGAAAAGAAGGATCATAGGTTAGGTAGGTGTCTAATATTGATCAAGCTTTCAAACAGGTTGGCTATTGGAGATTCTGCGAAACATGCAAGTCACCAAAGAATTTGCTTCCAATTTCACAGGATTTAATTCAAAGGTTGGAGTGATTGAATTACCAATCTCTCTAGAGGTTATATCTGCAGTCACTGAAATCCCAAGAAATACAATTTTAAAAAATAGAACTATATGTTTTTTACTCACACAACAGTTTTGTAGTGCGCTACGAAACTACTGAAGGTGACAGTTTTGTTTTTGAGGATCTACCTTGAAAGAAAGAGAGGATTATTTTGAAAGGGATATTGTTGCAGAGGTGTAATAAGATCACTTGAGAAGTTTGAGCCCTAATCAAAAGGTAAATTCAAGAAATGAAGACATATACACATACCAAACCTTGCGCTATGAAATCACTGAAGCAACCTTTTTCAGGACAAAAACTGTTTTAAGTAGTCAACGTCCAGGAGGTATCTAGAGCAAATGAAAGAATATTTTGGAAAACTGAAAGTGGTTTTTATTCCTAACCTAATGAAATAGAAAAAACTCTTTCAGTTTCTTCAAATCCATTATGATCTGGGAGAAATGGATGACCAAACTTGCGCAACGAAACTATTGTAGGTGCAGTTTTTCACAAACATATTTCTTGTGTTTAACACCTGTTTTTAAAAGACTCATTCTAGGCGGTAGGAAAGATTTTTAAAAAAACCAAGAGAGTTTATTGTTTATCATGGATTGGTTCAAAAAAGCCTCCTTTAGTTTTTCCAAATACATTTTTTATGAGAAGTTATGAGCTCTCTCCCAAGACCTACTGTTCAACCAGAACAAAGCAAGGGACAGTCTCCTAGTTTCTAGGAACAACAAAAGGATGAGTCATCAAGGGCTAGCTGGAAGGTTATGAGCACCATCAAATTCGAATTCATGGATTTTTAGGTGTCAAATAATGTTTTAAATGTTTATATAAGGTTGTTGTAATCATAATAAGGAGTTACACTCCTAGTTGTATTAGGTCTCTAGGACTCCTAGTTAGCTGTCCTTTGTATTAAATAGTTAGTTTTAAGTGTCAATAGGTGTCAAATTAGGAGGAATTCGAATTCCCCTCATGCTGGAGGAAGCAATATACATGAACTCTATATATGGGAGAAGAACTAATGTATTAAGGAGGGGGGAAATTTATTGAAAAAAGCTCTGATATTTGGCTTTATGTAAAGACTCTATTTTAGTAATACAAGATTGGCTTTACTTCTCAGGACTCAAGAGGGATTCGATGTTCAGAATGTGTTGTGTTGTTCTTTTCCCAATATTTGAAGTGGTATGAATGTGTACTCACTTAGAATTCACTCATAGTGCTCTAACTTCCTGTATACATTCATAGACTGTGTGGTCCTATATGTTTTCGGTATGTTCTGAATGTGTTGAATGCTTAATGCCCTAACTTCTATCTAAGGTTAATACCATTGTTATACTTAAATGATGTTGAATCCATAAGCCCAATGGATAGTTTCTAATTGTGTTTCCACCATTCATATTTTTACATTTGTTTCACAAGAGTTAGCCATCTTAATCATAATAAAAAACATTAATCCTTTGAGAGAGCCCTCTCTGGTTGGGGAGGCTAAAACTCAGCCTAAAGTAGGTTTGAAATAGTTACTTGAGGTCTTCTAGGTCTGCAGCTTTCCAGGGTCAAATTTTTAGATAACAAGTCCCATTGAGGTTTTTGACGTCTTGACCTCTAGATGCTCCCATGCTATGGGCCTGATAGTTCCTAGGAGGCTCTAGATGCTCTCATGACAAGGCATGCCAGCATTGAGGGACTATTTTTCTCAGTGTCGTTGATCCAAAATGGATCTTGGATAGACTTCTAAGTCTAAAGTGTTCCTCACAAAGGAAAATGAAAGTAAAGGGCTACTCCTGGAAATAGTCCCATTGCATAGATCTTTTCACTTTGAATCTACTGCAATTTGAATGAGCTAAAATGGACTTCGGATGAAGAAGTTATCGTAGAAAGAAGTTTGCCATGGTCCTTTGAAAAGGAGGCAAATTCTTCCAAAAATGGGCTTATTATAAGGCCTTATAAAGGAAAATCACATCAGAAGGGTTAAGAGGAGGACTTAAGGAAAGAGTGGAAGGAACCCCCGATTAGCGATCTCTGATATATCAGGTCGAAGGTAGGCTACACTCGATATTGGGACCCTATGTATTACGATATGCGATTGAATCAACGATCGGGGTGATTAGCGATCGAAGGAGCAGAAGGCATAGACCCCATCGATGCGATAAGTGAGGTGCGATATCGGTGATTGGTGGTCGACATAACCAAAGGGAATACCCCTGGGCCCGTTGCGATTGTGATATGTGATACAACGATGGGGTCAATAGTGATAAGCCGATATCGGCGATCGACAATCTGCGATTAGTGATCCTTGACACAAAGTCCATTGACATGCGATGTGTGACTGAGATTACAATAAGTGATAAAGGGCTAGACCCGATGAGATTATAAACCCGATTTCATAAGTTTTGAAATCCAAGAATTCAGGATTTTCAATGTATTCCCGTCTATTGAGGTTTTGACCTCCTACCTATAGGATTGCGATATGCCGATAAAACGCAGACCTGATAGGGTTTATAGGGGTGATTTGATAATATTTGATGTCCGAATTTCACGCCCGATAGTGTATTTCCATGCATATTCTCTGTGTATTGGAAATTTGGCCATTTTTAGGATTTTTGGACAGGAAGGCCAAATGACCAGGTTCTCCATGCTCGCCGGTCCATTTCCATTGGGAACAACCATCACACCTATGCGTTATGAAGCATAGAGAGCAACAGAGGTGAAAGGGATTATTCCACTTGATTGGGGATAGAGGAATGGATGGAAGCCACAGAGCGAGGGTTCCTCAAAGGCCATAGAGCCTGTTAGCGCTTGAAATTTCACCTCAGGCTGAAAAAGGCAAACCTCAAGGCAACATCAAACCATTTAGCCTTGTAGCTAGCCCTATGGGGCAGGAGAAGGCTCTCTCCGGTCAATCTCAATAAAATCTTTAATGGATGAGATGACCAATAGGGTAACACTGATTTTAGGCTAGTAAACTGATCAAAAGGATTGATTTGGGGTTTTTAGGGTTTTTGGTGGTAAATTGAGGGGATGGCAATTTTGGGTGCGGGGATTGGACACAGTTTCTGCAGGGGGTTCTTTGGGGCGAGGTAGGAGATAGTATTGATGCCTTTGATTGAGGTGGATGATTAGGAATGAAAGGTGAGGAGTTAAGGAGAGCAAAAAATAACTTTGAATTCTCCTTAAACAGTAGAAAACATTGAAATTAAACAAACTTAAAAGCAGAGCATGACAGTCATGAATTCTTACTTTAACACTTTGTTTGCTTAATGTGTAGAAGGAAAAGAAAGGAAATTATTCACATAACACACTTACAAGTACATAGAAAAACACACCATCAATACATATAACCACAAGAATCCCAAAAAGGACTGCAAAACCCTCGTCTTCCTTAGCCAAAAATTGCAGAGATACAGTGAAATAATACAATGATAGCTTCTCCCTCAGGAGTGTAACCTTCCAACCCCTGAAAATGACTAAGAAAATAAATAATATAGGAAAGCTAACACCTTTCCTTGCCTTTAGAGGTCGAGCTCACTATCCTAGGAGCTGTTTCAACCACTTCTAAACTTAGCACTAAAAATTAGGCAGTCAAAACAACTTGCCTCTATAAACTAGGAAACCAATTCATTCATTAAATGTTTGTTATTTCATGAATGAATCTTCTAGAACAGGTAAATAAGTGTCATGTCAACATGAAAATATATTAATCACATCAAAGAGGGTGAAAAATCCCATCTCAAGTCAAAACTGGTCAAAGCTGGGCGAATTCCTGAGCTGTAGATGAATTCTTGTGAAAACTTCCCAACAGGTCGCGTACCTCTGCCTGACGGGTCGCGCTACTTTGGAGCTGATTTTGAGGTACTTCCAGGTGTCCAAATGAAACAAACATGGTCTTTTTAGCAAGTTATGGATGTCTACTTTCCAACCCAAGTGGAATTTCTGAATTTGGTGGCCATTTGCCCCTCCAAAATTGCAATCTCCCAAGACTGGTTTCTGTGTGTCAAAAATGTGGCAGAAAGTCATTTTTTGCTTGTTTTTTGACTTTTTGGAGGCCCAAAACTTGGTGAAATTTCTTAGTAATGGCTGATCAAGTGTAACTTTCCATGAAAAATCTAGAAATGCTGAGTTTTTGCAAAATGGAGTTGCCGGGATGAAGGGTCTCACGGGGGGTGAGACCCGTTAATGGAGAAAACCTGTAAATTGCCTGAAAAAACCAAAATTTACCCAAAATGCTCAAAATTTCTTGGGATTTGTGCTGTGGATAGGCTATTTAGTGCCTTGGTCCTTGAGTTAAGCCTTGGCCAAGATATGGAGGGGATCGAGCCTCTTTCTCTGTTTTAGTGCCTCGGTCAACAGCCTTTGAAGCACCTTCATCTTCGCTTTGTACACGTGCATCTGCGCCCATTAATGGTTCTTCATGTTCCTCAACAGTTTCTTATCTTGGTTGGCCTTAGCCAACAACCTTTTCAAATGAGCATTGTCCCAGATAAGCATAGCCTCTCAAGAGATAAAATCCTCCCATGGGATACCCTGCTATTTTGACTGTTTGAATGATGTTTCAACTGTTTGAGATGTTGTTTCAAGGGGACAAATAGCACAAGGGAAATGTTAGGGAAGGGAGACTTTGAAGGGAAATTGGGAAAAACATATGAAATAGGGAGTTAAGGGAAGGAATCATGATATATAACCCATCACATACATATGATTTGCAAAGGCTTTATGAGAGGTAGGGTTTAGGTTTAGTTTCTTGATTTTTAGGGATAGGGGTAGGGTTTAGGGCTTTTGATATTTTTTGGTAGGGAGAATGGATAAAATGATGAGGGAGGTGGAAATAGGATGTAGGGAAAATGTGGGGGTATAAAGGATAACCTTGAAAACAACAAGACAAACCCTAGTTCAACCAACACTTTGACATTTTTGAGCAAATATGCATTGGATTCATTAGTTCAAAATGATTGGCTTTAAACCACATTCACATGCTTTTCACACTTTGGCAAACAATGTATTTTCATGAGGAGAGGCCTACTTGCAACCTTGAAGCAATCTGGGTTGTTTGGCAGCTTACTGGTGAAATTTGGTGGAGGAATTCCCAACGGGTCGCGCTTGTATAATTTTTACACTACTGGAGGTGCCCTAACGGGTCGCGCGCCTCTCACGGGTTACGCTCTTTTGCAGGAGGCTTTTGGAGGCCTTTCTAGTGTCGAAATCGGGTGAAGGACAGCTCGTTGGAAAGGTATTTGAGTATAATTTCAAACCCAAGTATAATTTTTCAATTTGGAGTTCATTTTCCCTATCAAAAGTCAAATCTCCCAAGACTAGTCAAAAAGTGCCAAATGAGGCTGCCTCAAGGAAGAGTGTTGTTGCAGTCAACTTTTGAATGCCTTCCTCAACCCCAAATTGAGTTTAGGATATCTCATTGGAAAGATCTTTGTGTCTAGTTATCATTTTTCCCATCAATAAAATAATTTGGCCAACCAAGCTAGGAGAAAACTTGATTTTCCCAAGGTCACTTCAGAGGTTCCCTTGATTCTCCTGAGGCAACAGTATTCTTTGACATTTCTCTCAAACCATGACACCTTTGTAAAAAGTGAAGGAGGTTTTTATTCTTTGGCATGTTGTGGACAAAAATATCTCTCAGTTTTCCCAAATTAATCTTTTATTTCTCTATGACATCATTTGATTGAAACCTATCCCGATGTGTGGAACAAGGGATTTTGTCGAAATGAAGTGAAATGAAGGGGATAAGGGGCTTCTAAATTCTTGGGGAAATTTTTGGAAGTAGGGAGGGATGTTAGGAAGCAGGGTAAAGTGGAATCTTAGATATTGAGTGAGGGGAAAGGGTCCAAAAGGGCAAAACACAGGCCCAACCTAGAAAATTGCCAGGTTGTAGCTAGAAACTAGGGTTTGTTGAAAAATGAGGAATTTGGCGGATCTAAGGGATGGGAAGTGTTTGATAAGGTACTTTAAGGATAGGGGAAGGTGTATGAACATCTGGATACAAGTTTTGCCGATGATTTGACCGTCCAAGAGAAATTGGCTTTCAAAACCCTAGGAGAGGGAAATGAACTTGCCAAGGCACAACTGAAGCATGAACAAGGTGTAAAATGACTCATTAGACACTGACATGATAATGAAAACCCTATGAATGATGATAGACTCAGCTGAATAGTGACATAGATTGGCATTTGGGCAACTTTAGAAGGAGTTAAAGCAAACCCTAGACCTAATGCCTAGTGACCAAATTTTGCTTGAAAACTTTTTTGAAATGACAAAATTTGACCTTAACACTCTGAAACCACTTTGTAAGAGCATATTTGATCACTGGAGGAAGGCTGGAAAGACTGACACTAACATTGGCTCCAATGGGGATGGTAGCTCCTTGGAGGTACCAAGAACTTCAGACCTCTGGGAGAGCAGACCAGTGCTTTCAACCATTGGGCGATGGAGTCATTATTTCGGCAAACGACACAAGACTCTGACTCATTTATTGACTGAAACCTGACTCAAGCCGACACAATTATGAAACCAGCATGACTGAAAACTGACTCACAAATGACTCATGACTGACTTAACGAAAACATAACTTACAAAGCTTATTGAAGGGCAGCAATCCATCAAGATTTGAAATCATGATGACAACCACCTGTGTTTCTTACAAGACAATATACATCAAACTATATCAAAATGCCAATGCAACCAATCAAGAAGATGGCTTCTTGACTGATTTTCCCTATCATAACTTCTGGTCAACAGTACAAACTTATCACTGGGCATCCAAAAACATAGTTGACCATGGCTGCAACAAAACACTGTAATAAACATTTTCACTGCTGGCTGCAACAAACTTGCTAGAGGATCGTAAAAAACATGAAGATTTTCCATTGCCACCTCCTGCTGAAAGATCAAGGTATCCTTTGTTTCAAATTCTGATTTGCCTTCATCATGTGCTTCGGTAAAAGTATGCTCATAGGCTTCAAAAAATTCTGAACAAGTAGATGAGCAGATCTCCTCTTGAAATAACATTTCAAAACATGAGACATATGAGGAAGAATCTGAAATGAAATCCTGAATGGTATGATCTTTTGTAGTCTGACAATATGGTAGGTCATCTTCATATGATATCACAACCAAATTATCAAGATCCTTATTACAGTCTTTAATATTATCAAGCACAATATTATCATGTATGTTGTCTACCACAAAGTCATTCAGAGAAACTTTTTCACTTGCTTGAGCAAAGGTCTCACCTTGCTATTCATGAGCTGGCCGAATGACTTCCTCATGAAGACTCTATTCTGATGAGATGGGAGCACTTAGATTTATAACTATGTTTTCTTCATGCCAGATGATCTCAACAACAAAGTTCTCCTGGATGGGTTTCAGCACAAGCTATTCCTGGTCATCACAATCTGAATCTTGGTATGCTTGGTTATCGCATTCTACAATCAACACTGGACTTACTTGCATGTTGTTGCCTTCTGTGGGCAGATCTAAAATGTCATTCTCCCTTTCATCATTTTCAGCCATATGACCATCTTCAGCCTGCTGATCTTGATTCTGCTGCAAAATGTCCTGATCATCTTGATGGGAATTCTCTAAGTTTTCTTTATGCTGGTGAAATGGATTTTCATATAGAGCCTCCATGAGCTCAATGTCCATAAAATTATCATCTTCGTAATATTTCTCGAGGCTTTCAATAAAACTATAAGCATACTTGCAACAGTCTTGAACTAAATTTAATGATGGATAAGAGTCCTTATATCGTTCAATGAACATAACATGAAAATCCTTTAAACAGTAAATACAAGCAGGCGGCAAACTTTCATACCATGATTGGGCTTTACCTTCCAGAGTGGCCAAGAATATATTCATCAAGCAATCTTCTGGAAAATCAACCTTCAACTTGCGAATATGCATATGAAATCTAACTAGATGAAGAGCAGCATCCTTCTTACCATCATCGTTGAATGTAGGCAAATTCCTTGACCAATCTACCTTTGGAATTTTATTTGGAAAAACGGGGATGTGATCTCGGCTCAAGGGAGCATATCTCCTTGCAATTTGATCCATCTTGAAAAGATCAAAAGCTACTGATCTTTCTGCAGTGAAGTCACCATGAAGCACTGATCGCTGGATTCTTCAGTGAAAGGAGTCGCCAGTGAATGATTTCAGCCTGTCAAGTGTCGGATCGTTGTTCACCATCAACAATCAGATCTGAACTTGATACATGTACTGGGGTAAAGTGTCAATGAAGCGCTATTTTCACAAGCTCACGGAGATCGACTGAAGCAGCGTTTATCTACTAACGCTGATGTAAAACAAGAGCGTGTTCGAAGGCTACCTGGCGTATCTTCAGACTCCGTCTAAGACTTAAGAAATAACACCACAATGAGCAAATAACAAATTTGTTCTTCCCCAGTCGAGTCGCCAATATGTTAGCGCTTGGAATTCACCTAGGCTGAGATAGACAAACCTCAAGGCAACATCAAACCATTTAGCCTCGTAGCTAGCCCTACAGGGCAGGAGAAGGCTCTCTCTGGTCAATCTCGGTAAAATCTTCAATGGATGAGATGAACAATAGGGTAACACTGATTTTAGGCTAGTAAACTGATCAAAAGGGTTGATTTGGGGTTTTTAGGGTTTTTGGTGGCAAAATGAGGGGATGGCAATTTTGGGTGCGGGGATTGGACACAGTTTCTGCAGGGGGTTCTTTGGGGCGAGGTAGGAGATAATATTGATGCCTTTGATTGAGGTGGATGATTAGGAATGACAGGTGAGAGAGCTAAAGAGAGCAAACAATAACTTTGAATTCTCTTTAGACAGTAGAAAACATTGAAATTAAACAAACTTAAAAGCAGAGCATGGCAAGCATGAATTATTACTTTAACACTTCATTTGTTTAATGTGCAGAAGTAAAGAAAGGAAATGAATCACATAACAAAGCTTACAAGAACATTGAGAAACACACCATCAACACATGAGTCCACAAGAATCCCAAAGAGGACTCCAAAACCCTGGTCTTCCTTAGCCAAAAATTGCAGAGATACAGTGAAATATACAATGATAGCTTCTCCCTCAAGAGTCCAACCTTCCAACCCCTGAAAATGACTAAGAAAATACA
>APFE031470443.1:86914-131062 GCA_000404065.3 Pinus taeda | reverse complement strand
CCAAGTTTGTACGAACTACCGAGTTGATAAAATGAGAGACAGGAAGCCCCAGGAGTTGTAGCATTATTGCTACAATACTGGAGCTCACCAATAGGTCAAATGACTCAAGCTCATGCAAGAATCTTGATTGTTAGTTATTTGTATTTTGATCAATGTTGAACGAATCCTTCTATTATGTGGGTTAGGTCCTAAGCAATTTTCCCCTATAGAAGCTCCAATGTCAATGCCTTTCATCACTAGTATATAATAAGTTGTTGCTCTCCATTTCCATCAATCATGCCATGTTAAATTTTCTTTTTGAAGTAGAATAAACTGATATTTTAGGTACACATTGATGCTTATTTATGCAACTTCTAGATGGCCCACTTGAGTTTCTCGCAAATATACTATGGTTAAATATTTTTGTGTGGATAATGTTTTTGTTGAAAATAGCAACAAGAAATGATAAAAGTAGAATCCAGAATATTCCAATTTTAATTTGTCCTTGAATTAAAATTCGAATTTAGTCTCACCAATTGCTTGAAAATAATTAATTAATTCATTATGGATTGATTAGTTGGATAAATTCAAGTTAGAAGTCTTTTTGAAGTCATGCAACAATTATCCCTTGAATTAAGGAGATTATCCCTTAATTAAGGAGATTATCCCTTAATTAAGGAGATACGATTTTTTTTTTTTCTCGTTAAAACTAATCTATTATATACAGTATCAAGAAAAACAGTTACATCATTTTAAGACTGACAAAACGAGAGGCCAGATGTGGAACTTTGGAACAGGTGTGACCAAAAAGAACAGCCCTCTCAGGGGTGCCAGATCAGAGATAAACAACCCACGCAGGGGCGCCATACCAAAAATGAACAACCCTCGCAGGGGCGCCAAACCAAAACTAAACAGCCCTCGCAGGGGCGCCGGACCAAAACATTGCATCCCTCTCAGGGGCACCAGCAAAACTTCAGCATAATCCCTCTCGGGGAAGACAGATCCATCCCTGAGCCAACATAACATAAAAAGACTATGAGCCAACATAACATGAACAGTAAGACCAAAACAATACCTGAACAACGATGGAGGTCGGGATTCCGAACAGATGGGCGGCTATTCATCCGGCTCCTCCTCGACCACCCTACACCATCCATACTTCTCCACTTCCTCTGCAGTGGGAACGATGTCCATGTTGACATTGTCCCCTTTGCTGGTTGACACCTCCTGAGCCTGAGGAAGATTAGATACATTCTCTGGAGCATCTGCAGGTTTCTCCATGACATCCTTTGAGCTGCCAATAGGATGCTTCCCCCAAATGTATTGAACATCTCCACCATCCGGAGAGTCTTCGAGGAAGAGAACCGACACATGGGCACTGATTCGGGGTCTATTCAGAGAGCTGCTAAAGTTGAAAATGGAAGAACCGAAGGCAAGCGTGGAAGCCGGGTCAGAATCAGGAACGCTTGAGTCCAGAAATTGGCCAGTCTGAAGGGGGTTGGCCTCAGAGATTCGGTGGCAATGGCAATGGAAACAATGGGGTTGAGAAGCATCAACTGGTGGACGCGGAGACCCGCTCCGGGCAGAACCTCGACGACTGAGCATTCGCTGTCGAGGCCTTACCATATTTGTAGGAACACCAGGGGTATGGAGCAACGTGGAATTGGATAACCGTCCAGGCTTAGGACTGCCCCCAACAGTCAGGGAAATGGCTCTGACAGCAAGAGCTATTGCTTGAAGAACTAAAGACTGAGCAAGAACCTGAACACAGAGCACCATGAACTGAGCATGAATCGGCACATAGAGAGCCAACCCACCACCTCTTTTAACATCCCCACCGCCACCTCGAATCCCATCCGTCATTACTGCTCGCTCCATTCGAACCATTGAGCCGGACAAAGCATTGAATTGCTTCTGAAGAATTCCAATCCTTTTATTCCTTGGCGGCCAGCGACATGTCGTCTCGCATGCTTGATCCTTGAGACAGCGCATGGCCTGCATGTGTCCTTCATTAAACGCGCTTCCTGTCCACCTTGTCACCCGCATCTGGGGGAGATGCATCACTTTGGACCCGGCGAGCGCATTCCTGTGCCTGGTCATTATTTGGTATAATATTCATATTTCCTGTGAGAAGGGTATTCTCGTTTTCCACTCCTATGTTGGCCAAGAGGTCAGCGACTTTGTTGCCTTCCCTTTTTATGTGATTGAAGGTGATGGCCCTGTTGCTGTGGAGCGCTTGTTCGATGGCTTCCAGCCTCGCTTCGAGCCTCCAGCTGGTGGAAATTTTCCTTGCTTGAGATCCGTTTAGGAGGTGCTTGGCCATGTTTATAAGGATCTGGGAGTCTCTTTCCACTTCCAGGGGTTGAAAGTTGTGTTTCCAAGCGAGAAGGAGCCCTTGCAAAAGTCCCTCTAGCTCGGCTGAGTTATTGGTATCCCATCCAATGTTCCCAAAGTATAGCTGTAGGGGAGTGCCTTCATGATTCCTTAGAATTCCACCAAAACCGGCCATTCCAGGATTGCCTTTGGAGGCACCATCGAAATTGAGCTTGTAGGTATGCTTGGGAGGAGCAGTCCAGGTGACCTTGTGTATGATGCTACTTTTAGTAGGGCCGTTATTGTGTAGTTCCTGAGGTAGATGCAATTGCCAGTTATCTAGAATGGCTTTCTCATTGTTTAGAGTTGGAAAATCCTCCTTCGTCCATGATCGGAGCATTAGCGTTTCTTTGAGATTCCCACAAAGCATATTCCAAATATTTTCTATCGGAGATCGTTGGTTTTTGAATATGCGTTTGTTCCTTTCCTTCCAAATGCTCCATAGGATGAGCCCTGGGATTATGTTCCATAAATAGTTAAGAAGCTCAATTTTGTAGGGATTCTGTGGCCAGTGTCTTAAAGAGTTGGTGATGTCGTCCTCCATTCTGCACCTTCTTTGACATCTAAAGCTTGCCTTTTCCCATAGCTGATTGGCTAGGGGGCAGGAGTCCAGGAGGTGTTGGAGAGTTTCCTCATGATGATTGTAGTTATAACAAATGGAGGGACCGTGAAAGTTTCTGCACCTAAGTTTGTCCCATGTGAGGATTCTTTGATGCCCTACCAACCAAAGGAAGTAGGAGACTTTGGGCCAGGATCCGAGACCCTAGATTTTGCTCCAAATTGGGTCAGGGGGGGCAGGGTTGTTGCATAAGATTTTGTAGGCCTAAGATGTGGTGAAGGCACCTTTTGGTTGATATCCCAATCGAAGAATGTCTCTGCCTTCGTCATGTCTGATGCTTCTTTTCCGTAGCTCCTTCTCCAACTCCTCAGCAATTCGATGATTTGTATTGTTGATTAACTGGTTACCCTGTTTCCATTTCTTGAATCCATGTTCTGTCTCCTGAGTCCAATACTGTCGGATCTTTTCTTGCTGCTGCTCCTCCCTAATGAAGTCCGGAGGTGGATGAAGAATGCGGCTGAGGTGTGGCATTTGGTTCCATGCATCTGTCCAGAATCTAACCGTTCTGTCGTCTCTTACTTCCCAAAAACTATGCTGCTGAATTAACTAGAAGTGTTGTTTGGCTGCATTCCAGATTAGCGAGCCTTTGTCATTGGGAGTGAACCTGATGAGCTCTTCCTGAGGTCTGTGATTGGAATATTTGGTCGTCCAAATTTTGACCCAAGGTTTTTCTGGGTTAGTGAGCCATTGCCACCAGATTTTGGCGCTCATGATGGAGTTGCTATGCTCAGGGTCTCTCAGCCCAATGCCCCCTTTATCTTTGGGCATGCAGACGGTGGTCCATTTTACAAGAGCCCATTTGCGATTAGTTGTTGTGCTGCCCCATAGGAATCCATGCTGAAGATTCCTGATTCTTTTTAAGACCCATTTCGGCGCTGCTAGGATAGAGAATAGATAGAGCGGCATTTCCTGAAGAACTGACTTTATGAGCACTGCACGACTAGCCAAATTCAAAGTTCTGTGCATCCAGAGGTTAAGACGGGATTCGAGCTTCTCAATGAGAGTTCGCCATGAGGAGTGCTTTATGGCTGAAGCAGTAAGGGGGGCTCCAAGGTATTTAGAGGGGAGAGTGGCAATGGGGAATCCCAAGATTCGAGCAACCACAGTCTTAACAATTGGAGGAGTGTGAAAGAAGAAGATCTGCGATTTGGAGCTATTGACGTTGGTTCCAGAGGCTTCAGAGAAATCATTGAGCAGGGCTTTGAAGTAGGAGGCTTCTTGGACAAAAGGGTAGCCAAATAGCATGGTGTCATCAACAAACTGCTGATGAGAAGTTGCAGGGGTGTTGTGAACGGAAAGACCTTTGAGCTGTTGAGAGTGGAGGGAATTTTTAAAGTGACGACCCAGACCTTCAGCCATTGGAACAAAGAGGAAGGGGGATAGGGGATCACCTTGCCTGATTCCATAGGATGGTTTGAATGGGCGGGAAGGGATTCCGTTCACAAGGATGGAGAAGTGTGTGGATGTTATAAGACTCATGATCCAGCGGATCCACATAGAACAGAATCCAAAGGCAGTTAGTATTTGATGAATGTAAGTCCAACTGAGTTTATCAAAAGCCTTAGAAAGATCCAACTTAAGAATCATACCTGCCTGCTTGGATTGCTTGAGGGAGTGTATGATCTCATGCGTGAGAAGAATGCCATCCATGATCTCTCTCCCTTCCAGGTACCTAGATTGTTCCTGAGAGATGAGCAGTGGTAAGAGGGGATTTAACCTGTTGGCGATAACTTTAGAGATGACTTTGTAAATAACGTTGCAAAGAGCAATGGACCTATATTTGTCCGGGGTGATTGAATCCTCCTCTTTTGGTATAAGGGCAATGAAGGTTGAATTGAGAGAGGGAAGAAACCAATGGGGAGCTCTTGATTCTTCTACATTTTTCCAGACCTCCAGTTTTATCATCTCCCAGAAGGTGTGAAAGAAAGTAGTGGTGAATCCATCCGGGCCAGGGGCTTTTCCTTCCTTAAGCTGGGACATGGCCGTATCCACCTCCTGAGTCAGAATAGGGCAAAGGAGAAGCTCATTATGTTCCTCTGTGATTAGCTTTGGCACATTATTAGTGATTCTCTCAATTGCTGGTCGCCTATCTTCCTCGGGCTCTTGATGAACATGTTTGAAGTGGTTAAGGAACTCCTTCTCAATTTCCTCATGCTTCTCGACTTTTGCCCCTCCTTGTTTTTGAATGAAAGGGATGTTGTTATGCATTCTTCGTTGAGCAGTGGTTCAGTGGAAGAATTTGGTGTTTCGTTCACCTTCCTTCAGCCATCTGATCCTGGACTTTTGCTTCCAATATATTTCCTCCTGCTTCCTCCGTTCCTCTAGCTGGTTGTGGATGCACTGCTCCTGCTCCAGAGTTCCCTCAGAGTGACCCTCTGTAATTATTTTTTGCTGGAGTTTCGTCAATTCCTTTTTTAGGTCATGTTGCGCCCTAAAGATGTTTCCAAAGGTCTCCCTGTTCCAATGCTTTAGATGATTTTTTAAATATCTGAGCTTCTGTTGGAACTGGTACATCTTGGAGCCTTCTGATGGAATGAAGGATGTCCAAGTTGTTTTGACAAAGTCTTTGAACGATGGATGGGAGAGGCAGAACCCTTCGAAGCGGAAGGGTATTATGGTAAAGTCGCCTGGTCTTTGCCATTGGAGGGCAATAGGCCAGTGATCCGAACTTGTATGGGGAAGAATAGCAGTTGAAATATCTCCTCCTAGGTGAATCACATTATCTGATATGAGGAAACGATCCATCTTGGAGGAAATTTGATGTTTGCCTGCTCTACGATTGCTCCAGGTAAAAGTGCCGTTACAAAAAGGCATGTCTATGTGAGAGGTGTTCTGAATGAAATCCTTGAAATGGGTGTTCTCTTGTTCCATTCTATTTCTCCCCCCAATCTTTTCCTCCAGCTTGGTGATCATGTTAAAATCCCCTCCAATAATCCAGAGCGGATGCATCCTTTTGTTATTCAAAGCCTCTATGGTGTTGAGAAGAGCGATTTTACTTCCTGTATCCTATGGGAAATATACATTTGATAGGTTTCCATGAATATTAGTGCCTAGAATGTGGAAGGCAGCCTGGATGAGGTGATGAGAAGCGTGAAAATCAGAGAGAGTTAACGCTTGTGTGTTCCAAGCAATGGCAAACCCCCCTGAAGCGCCAGATGCATCCACCGCCACCGATTGACAGCCTGGCCATGCTTTGGAGAGGATGCTGCCTAATGTCGAGCTGTTACACTTGGTTTCCTGGAGAAAGCATAGTTGCATCTTTTCCATTTTAATCATGTTTTTTAACATTCTGAGTTTTCCTGGGCTATTGAGCCCCCTTAGGTTCCATGATATAAGCTTCATGGATCAACTATTAATAGAGGGTTTATAGTACTTCGTCAATTTAGCATACCTGCCTGAGTCCACCAGGATTTTCCCGATCTCGATTGTTCGCTGGAGATCCATTCTTCTTCCTCTCTTTTTGGTGTCTTTTGGGGGAAGGCTTCCGTCCCAATGGCTTCCTGGCTGGATACCTAACTGTTTCTGTTGATATGCCCTTGAAATGACCACTTCCAGTTTGTTGAGCTGAAGCTCTAGGATATTGTCGTAAGCCTTCTTTTTGCATGCTAATTCTAGTTCCAAAATGTCTAGACCGTTCAGATCTATGCTTTCTGGTTCTTCATCCATCTGTTGCACTTGGCTGATTCCTTCCATGTTAATCTCTGGGCTTTGGAGGGGATCTAGATTTCCATTAACGTCCATGTCACTGTTTTTTCCTGCCGACTCTTTTCGACCTTCTTTGAGATTTTCTAGAATGACATTGGGGATTTAAAGTTTAGAGGGGGAGGATGTAAGAGGGGGTTGGGAAGAGGAAGAAGGAGGAACAGGGCTAGGCTTGGAGATCGGGGATTGCTCTTCCGAGGTCTCAGCAAGAATTTCAAAGTTGTTCTTTGAAGCTGGGCCATGGGCATTGTCTTGCTGGGGCTTATTCCCGTTTATGGGTTTTTTGTGCGCTTGCTTTCGGCTAGGGGCTTTGGTGAAGCCATCCTAGGTCAGGGTTTCTGAGGGATCAGGAGCATTGGCTTTGGCATTCAGGGGACAGTCCCTGAATAGATGCCTGAGAGCGTGGCATTTTCGGTAACGAAAAGGGACATGTTCATAATCCAGAGGTTGAATCCATTCTTCGTCACAGTGAGAGAGACTTATCGATTCTGGCAAAGCTTTGTCCAGGTGCATGAAGACGCAGATGCGGGTGTAGGAAGTGTATCTGCGTAGTTTTGTTTCTTCTGCCACTTTGATGTATTCCCCCAATCCATTTCCTATGTCTTTGAGAATGTCTTCATCCCAATACTCATCTGGAAGTGAATACATTCTGATCCAGACTGGCGCCCAGGTGAGATCTTCCTTATCCGGGTTAAATCTTGGTATCCATTCCCTCAAATACAGACCCGCTGAGTTAAAAAAGTAGGGCCCTGCTCCCAGAATTCTGTATTTGTCCTCAAGACAGAAGAAAATCGCAGTAAAGAAACCTTTTGGCCCTAGCTGCAAGGTCACATCTCCTTTGGGTTTCCACTTCGCTGCAATCCAGCCATATAAGGCTTTTTCTGTCGGCCAGAACCCTATAAATTTCCCAATAAGGGCATGATCCCTCATGTATTCGATTCGTTTGTCAATCTTATGTCCCGACAGCTCTATTTTGGGCCGTTCTGTAGCTATTGGCTTGCAAGTAGTTGAAGAGACTTTCGAAACTTCTTCTGGTTTTTCCTTTCTACCTTGTGTGATGGCGGCCTTGTCCTTCTAACCGCCCACCTCCTTGTGCCTGTATTGTTGCTTGTTCTCCTTGTTTATCACTTCCTCATCAACAGACCCAAATACAATTGTCTGTTCAGGTCCGTGCTGCGAGGTATTTTCTTTGGGGGAGGGCTCTGACGCCCCCCCCCCTGGGGAGATTCCATTGTACTGCACTAGAACCCTGCAACGCTGTATCGAAACAGGGTTTTGGGTCAGGCCTGTGAAGGAATCCTGAACTGTGCAGGCTGCGCCGTCGGTGCTGTGATCAGAACCCTAGCCGTCACGTTCTTCCGGCCAAGATCTTCCTCTTCAATCCAATTAAGGAGATAAGATTGAGTTATATTTGAGTTGTAATTAGTTAGCTTAGTTTACTAGGTTAAGTCCAGTTAAATTAGTTCCAAACTGTTTGAGGAAATAATTGTGAGTTATCAATCAGTTGATGCATGCATGCACTCAACTAGTGTACTCCAAATAACTGAAGATTCCCTCATCAGAAACTCATGCATGTCTGTTATGAGAGAGACCCAGTTGAGCTAAATGTCAAGGACAGTGTACTATCAGTTGCATGTGTTTTCCTATAAAGGAAACTCATGCATGTAGAAGGAATAAGGTTCCTTGAGGATTGCGCAGTTCTGATAGTGTGTTAGAGCAATGTGTGAGAGCAGTGTTACACTAGGTGAAGGTGATCATCCTAGAGTTAAATGCGCAAGGAAATAGGAGCTTGGAGGGCAGAGGAGAAGGCTTGTGAGAAGCTTTGGTTGTCTATGAGCATCCAGGAGGATTGTACTGAGAGTTGGCTAGCTATGAGAGCTAAGGCTTTGTATAATTATGATGTATTTCCACCTTGTATGATAATACAGATAGTGGGTTTTTAGCTGAGGCTTTCCTTGAGTATTTTCTATGTTTCATGTGCATTTATTCTTCTTCTTCTGGTTATATGTGTTCAACTCAATCTTGCTCAATCTTTAAGCTTCTGCAAATTGATAGTAGAAGTAGATTATGGTATTTTGCTTTGGTATATTGCATTATCAGGTTAATCTATAATCAGATTTTCTACATGGTCTTAGAGCGAGATTTGTAGAGAATTTGCAGAATTTCTACAATTTTTCCATTAATACTTGGCTTTGCAACTAAATTTCAGTTGGTGGAGCCATATATGCACAACCAACAAATGTTTTGATGCAATCTCCTTAAATGACCAATTTAGTAATATTATCCCTAGTGTTATCATATAATTTTGTTTGTCAACTACTTTTGGTTTTTATGTGAAATTTCAGAAGTTTTGATACTTTATTTGTGGGTTCTCTGACGAAAACATTGTAGAGAAGTGTGCCCCAGAAGTTAGTTTTGCACATTTAAAGAGATTCCATTACATAGAGCTTGTGGTTTCCACTAGTAGCTTTTGTAGCAAAAATAATATGGGTTTAAGAGGTTTTGGAAATGTGTATTGGGATGCCTACAAGATGGCACTTTCGTAGTTGTAAAGAGATTGAAATATGTTAATGTTGTAAAGGAAAATTCCAATTTTGGAGAGAATAAGAGATGAACAACTTGGCTATGAAAATGAATTCATTAAGATGGTGTGGACTTTGGTTATCAACCACATTAATACTATTGGTTTATCCATACATGCTTAATGGAAGTGATGCAATTTGATGAAGAGGTTATTTTTTATTTTCACCTAAGGGCGTGTTTTTCTCCTCCAGTTGGCAAATTTTAAGGCATAGCGCTTGTGTGGTGTTCCTTGATAGTTGAAATGGAATATTTGAAGGAAAATAGGTAGAAATGTAATAATGGAAAGAAGATAAAAAAATTAGAATATGGAAATAACAAATATGAACAAACAATTATTGGGATACAAAACCAAGAGAAATTTCCACTTGCCTCTTGGAGGGGCCAAGCTCCAATTGAGTAGAGCTCCAAATACAATAGTATTTACTTTGAAAACAATTACATAACTTCCTTTACCATATAATTTCTAATTTATTAAAACCCTAAACACTTAGTTGACCTCTATTAATGAGGATTCAACCACTAATTGATGGACCTTCTTCAAGGAGGTCAGTTACATTTATTGATTTCACACTCTACTACCTCGTAGGGCTTATTCAATAAATATTGCCTTGATACGTTAACAACCTATTTTCCTAATAAGGGAAGTTTGAGTGGGACCATAAGATGCATGTATCCTTCCAAGCGATCAAAACCTATTGGATAATGTGATGGTAAAGACACTACTCACATTTGTCCAAATTAACGTTATATTACAACCAAATGAAACCTCCTCCTCTATTTTGGGAAAGTTGGTTTAAAATTTGCAATTGGACTTAAGGAATTTTATTCAATCAAGATAGATGAAGTATAGGGTGGAGCTTAGATTCACTAGGTAGTGCCATTTGCAAGCCATTGGGACTATAATTTTGAGTTCAATATAGTGTCCATCAAACTTAGGGGCTAACTTTTGGTGTATCTTCCCCTTGAGTGTTGTCTACTTATAAGGTTGGAGATGCAAGAAGATCAATCCCCTTCTACAAACTGGCATTTAGAGTGATATTGATTGGCTTGTTGCTTCATGTGACTCTAATCCAATACTAAAATATTCTTGAGGGTATGAAGAATGCTAGTATGTGTTGTTATGGTTTTGTTCACCTCTTGAACCATAGAGAGACCCAGTAAGTACAATATCAATGACAATGTTAGTTTTTCCATTGATTGCTCCAAAAGGGATCATTTTAGTAGTGCCACGATAGGTGGTATTATACCACCATTCAACTAGGGATAACTATTGTACCCCTTGGCTTTGTTCACCTAAGGAAAAACTATGTAAAAAAGCTTCTAAACACTTGTTGACTAATTCTATTTTGCCATTTGTTTGGGGGTGATATGCTATGTTGAGATTCAACTAGGTACCTTGAAGATGAAATAATTCTTGCCAAAATTTGCTAGTGAAAGTGGGGTAAAAATTGATCACAATTGACTTAGTCATGCCATGGAATTTTAAAACATTGTCATGAATATATGTGCTATTGAGGAGGCCCTAATTGGGTGATTTAAGGCACATAAGTGAGCATATTTAGAAAGGAAACCAACAACTGCAATGATCATTGATTTATTGTTGGATTTTAAATTATACAATGAAATCCATAAAAAATATTTTAGTCCATATGGTGGTTGGAATGTGCAAGGGTTTTAATGATCCCGGAGGCTTTACTATTTATCCCTAGTGTAATTGGAAATTTTAGCATTCAACCATAAAGGTATGCATGCCTTTTTGCATGTCTTCCCAAAAGAATTAATGACTAATCCTCATGGTTTGAAAGCAATTTAAATTCAACCGGCTATACCACTCATTGTATTTCATAGACAAATAAATAAGAGTCATGTTGCATAGCTAAGTGAATAGGATATTTCTATCCATAGGGTTTTGGCCCCCTTTGGGTGGCCCCTTGATATCTATACATGCTAATGAGTAGATTTTTTCAACTAGGCACAAGTTTAGCTATTTCTGTCCATAGGGTGCCTCCTTGATATTTGTATTTGTACATGATAATGAGTAGAGTTTACTAAGCACAAGTTTCAAGTCACAAGAGTAAGGGAAGAGGCGATATTGTTGTTTTCCTTTAAAATGTTATATATAAGTGGGAAGGCGTTCATAAAAACATAATATTGATGGGTAAAATTTGTAATAAACTATTTTATTTATTTATTTTTAATTTTAATGTTTGAAATATTTTAGAAACAAATGTTATTTTTGATGTGAATGTGGTTGATTTCATATCAGACATAGAGTAGATGGTCACAAGATGTTATGCTAAGGCACTTTGTGGTGTAAATGTCATTGGTTTGGAACACCATGGGAAACAAATCCAACCATGCTAAGGGTTGATGTGGCCCAGGCTGGGTGTGATCTGTAGGTGATTTTGACAGCTTAAATGCCCCTGGGTCATGAGTATTAAAACCATATGTTATTTGTGCCAATTATCTTAGGACTCACATAAACTAGCAAACAAACAAAAATGTGAATCCAATTGATATATGTCTTCCATACTAATTAATATTAGTATGATTTTTAATTGCATGGTGTCTTGTTTTAGACATGTTATGCCATTAAATATGAACAAACTTTTATAGATCATTTATTGGATCACTAACCAAAAGTTATAAGTTGTCATTTCTACATTTTTCGAGTCTTCCTTGATTTTGTAAATATGTGGAATATTTGGCATTTGAGTGTTTCATCACATCAAAGTTTAGTTTGGGGATTTAGTCCCTCATTTACATTGTAAAAGCTCATTGTATAACAATATCAATGGATTGATCTTAGATATTTATTCTATGACCTTCATATAAGAAAAACTCTATGGAATAAGTGATGTTTGATGTATGCAACTTGTAAGTCATAAGTCATTATTATAATACACTGAAATAGGTCAAATGACTTAACCTCATGTAAGAATCTTGATTGTTAGTTATTAGTTTTTTTATCAATGTTGGACGAATCCTTTGATTATGTGGGTTAGGTCCTAAGAAATTTTCCCTTGTAGAAGCTCCAATTTCGATGTCTTTCCTTACCAGTATATAATAAGTTTTTTCTCTCCATTTCCATCAATCATGCCATACTAATTTTTCTTTTTGAAGTAGAATAAAATGATATTTTAGGTGCATATTTATGTTTATTTATGAAACTTCTAGATGCCCCACTTCAGTTTCTAGCAAATATATTATGGTTAAATCATTTGGTGTGGATCATGGGTTTATGTAGGTTTTCGGTTAGTGGAGCCATATATGCACAACCAACAAATGTTTTGTGATGTTAATGTTTTGATGCAATCTCCTTAAATGACCAACATAGTAATCTTCTGTTTGTCAACTACTTTTGGTTGTTATGTGAAATTTGAGAAGTTTTAGTACTTTATTTGGGGGTTCTCTAATGAAAAACTTGTATAGAAGTGTGTGCGAGAAGTTAGTTTTGCACATTTACAAAGATTCCATTACATAGAGCTTGTGGTTGCCACTAGTAGTTTTTGAAGCAAAAATATTATAGGCTTAAGAGGTTTTAGAATTGTGTACAAGGGATTCCTACAAGATGGCACTCTTGTAGTTGTAAAGAGATTGAAGGATGCTAACACTACAAAGGAAAAGTCCAATTTTAGAGAGAAGAAGAGATGAACAACTTGGCTATGAAAATGAATTTGTTACGATGATTTGGATTTTGGTTATCAACCCCATAAAGACTTGGTTTATCCATACATAATGGAAGTGATGCAATTCGATGAAGAGGTTATTTTTTCTTTTACCCTTAGGGCATGCTTTTCTCCTCAAGCTTGAAAATTTTAAGGCATAATGCTTGTGTGGTTTTCCTTGATAGTTGAAACAAAATATTCGAAGGAAAATAGGTAGAAATGTAATAGTGGAAAGCCGATAAACAAAATTAGAATATGGAAATAACAATGGTGAACAAACAATTATTGGGATACAAAACCAAGAGCAATGTCCACTTGCCTCTTGGAGGGGGTAAGCTCCAATTGAGTAGAGCTCCAAATACAATAATATTCACTTGGAAAAAAATTACATAACTTCCTTTACCATATAATTTCTAATTTATTAAAACCCTAAACACTTAGTGGACCTCCATTAATGAGGATTCAACAACTAATTGATGGACCTTCTTCAAGGAGGTTAGTTACGTTTATTTATTTCACACTCTGCTACCTCATAGGGCTTATTCAATAAATATTTCCTTGATACATTAACAACCTATTTTCCTAACAAGGGAAGTTTGGGTGGGACCATAAGATGCATGTATCTGTCCAAGGGATCAAAAATTATTGGATAATGTGATGGTGAAGACACTACTCACATTTGTCCAAATTAACATTACATTACAACCAAATGAAACCTCCTCCTCTATTTTGGGAAAGTTGGCTTAGATTCACTAGGTAGTGCCAATTTGCAGGCCATTGGGACTATAATTTTGAGTTCAATATAGTGTCCATAAAACTTAGGGGCTAAGATTTGGTGTATCTTCTCCTTAAGTGTTGTCTACTTATAGGGTTGGAGACGCAAGACGATCAATCCCTTTCTATAAAGTGGCATTTAGAGCGATATTGATTAGCTTGTTGCTTCACGTGACTCTAATCCAATACTAAATTATTCTTGAGGGTACGAAGAAGGCTAGTATGTGTTTTTAGGGTTATGTTCACCTCTTGAACCTTAGAGAGGCTCAATAAGTACAATATCACTGACACAATTAGTTTGTCCATTGATTGCTCCAAAAGGGATCATTTTAGTAGCACCATGATAGGTGGTATTATACCACTATTGACCTAGGGATAATTATTGGACCCCTTGGGTTTGTTGGTTTAAGGAAAAAAATATGTAAATAAGCTTCCAAACACTCTTCAACTAATTCTATTTGGCCATTTATTTGGGGGGTGATATGCTATGTTGAGATTCAATTAGGTACATAGAATATGAGACAATTCTTGCCAAAAATTGCTAGTGAAAGTGGGGTAACAATTAATCACAATTAACTTAGGCATGCCATGGAATTTTAAAACATTGTCCATGAATACATGTGCTACTGAGGAGGCCCTAACTGGGTGATGTAAGGAACATAAGTGATCATATTTTGAAAGGAAACCAACAACTGCTATGACCATTGATTTATTGTTGGATTTTAAATTATACAATAAAATCCATAAAAAATATTTTAGTCCATATGGTGGTTGGAATGTGTAATGGTTTTAATGATCCCAAGGGATTTACTATTTACCCCTATTGTCATTTGAAATTTTAACATTCAACCATAAAGGTGTGCATGTATTTTTGCATGTCTTCCCAAAAGAATGAATGACTAGTCCTTTCATATGTTTTTTGAAATCCAAAATGACCTACTATGAGAGAGGACCATAATTCAAATAACATTTTGGATGTAAATGTTAAATCCAACACTAAAAACATATTTCATTTATAGTGGAGCTCATCATTCTACTAAGTGTATCCTAGATTGCACTGTAGGTCAGCTTGTACTTGGTAGATTATGTGCATGATATTAGCATATTTTGACCATCCTTGATGCACAAATTGCAACCAATTGCACACTAGGAAAGGTAAGGAAAGTAGGGAACCCTATCCACATACTTCCTTGATAGAGAATTTGACACCACATTCTCCTTTCCCTTCTTGCGGATAATATCATAGTCATAGCCTAACTTTTTAATAATCCACTTTTCCTACTGTAGGGAGGAAAAATTCTATTATAATTTTTTTTTCAAGATGTGATGGTTTGTTTTAATATGGAAATGACACCCCATCAAGTAAGGATGCCAAATATCAATTTCATTAAGAATAACCATAATTTCCTTCTCATAGGTGGACATATCCAAGTTTCTATCACATAATTGCATACTAGTGAAGGGAAATTGGCATCCCTCTTGCTAACATTGCCCCAATCCTTTTATTGGAGGTGTCACATTCCAATACAAAATCATTATTGAAATTAAGTAGGTAAAATATTGGGGTAGTACATGTAGCATATTTTAAAGATAAAAAAACCTCTTTGATATCCTCATTGCAACTAAATACATTCTTTTTTTAGGAAACATAGTGAGGGGAGTTGCAATTTTACCTACTTTTGTACACAATTCCTATAATAAATATGAAGATATGAAATTCATTCAAAATTTTGAGAATTTTGGGTGAGGTTAACCTATCATCACCTTAATTTTAATAGGTTCAACATGCACACCCTCCCCACTGACAATGTATCCAAAATATTCCACTTATGAGACCAAAAACACATTTAGAATGTTTGAGAAATAATTGATGACTGTAGAGGAGTTATAAGACTTGGTCCACATATTGCACACAAATTTTGTTGCAGACCAGGATCATGCCATCAAAGAAGGACAAAATGGAATAAGAGGGGTCAAAATATGGGGTTTATGAGTCCTTGAAATGTGGAAGTAGCATTGTAAAGACCACAATATATCACCAAAAGCTTATATTGACCTTTGTGACCATGGAAAAAAGTCTTTGGAATATATAATTCATGGGAATTTGGTGATAAGAAAAGTGACAATCAAGTTTAAAATCAAGTTTGGTGAAGAATTAAGTGCCATGTAGCACATCTAAGATATTTTCAATGGTGTAAATAGGAAATCTATCTATAATGATCAAATTGTTAAGAGCTCAAAAATCATGGTGCATGCACTAAGTGCTTTGTTTTATTAGAAGCGTGATGATTAGAAAATAGTAAGGGTTGGTATTAGTAATGATAACACTTATGGCCAATAGCTCCTAGACAATATTTTCATTTTCATTCTATTGGAAAAAATGATGATGATATGGATGCACATTGGGTGCTAAGCTACCTCGAAGTAATGATATATTATGAGCATGCTCATTAAATGAGAGTGATAATCTATAATGTACGTAGAGAGGATAATATAGGGCACCTAGAGAGGTATCCAAGTAGATAATGGATGTAGCATGGTGATAGTAAGGGAGTAGGTCCATTTGGTAGTTGATATGTGATGAATAGGATCACCATGAAATTGAAAGGTAATAATATTAAAAAAAGGGGTAGACCACATAAACCCCTATGGATAATCATGAGAAAGTAAAAATACACATAAATATCACTATATTGAAGGTGTGTTGGATGTATTATTTTTTATCAATGGTGGCTTACAGAGTGATACCTTCTATATGGAGTATTGGATGGTGTTACCCTACCTTAATGATTCTTCTCTCAATATTATTGTGTTGTTCATGGTGAAAGTTTTGGTATATTTGGATTTTAAGGTTTTTTAGTTTTATGGTTTATTCTCTCTTATATCTATCAAGGTTTAAAAGTAGTATCAAACCTATTTTTTGGCCATGAAGTAGGATATTTAAAGAAAAATTAAAATAGTTTTTTGTAGAATTTTGAAGGAAAAAAGAGTATGTCAACATTCATATAATTTTAAAACTATGAATGTAGAATTTGAATAAACTATCCATATATCTAAGTACCTATTAACATTATAATCAAGTCCAAAATCAATCGTCCATAAAGGAGTCCAGGAAGTGAACTTATCAATAATTCAAAATCTACCTTCTTTTAGGTTGTTTTCTAATGATGGTGGCTAGGTTTGCAGATGGGATATCTTTTAATGAAATGAATATATTTCAATAAAATAAATGTAAATAGATGTACAAAAACTATGGAATTTTATAGTTGTGGTTGTAATAGTTAACTTGAGGAGTATCACAAAAGTTACAACCATTTTATATTAGTTTCCTCAAACCTTAACTACATAGAGGAGCTCCATTGCAAAATGAGAGACTCTCTTTGAAACCCTAGTTCTAGAGATTTCACAATAGGATGTATGTTAATGGTAAAGATGATGGTCCTACTATTGAAGAATTCATAATAATACAGAGAAATTATGGGGAAAGGAGTGAAAATTGTGGGAATATATGAATTTAAAGGAAAATGTTGCCATATGGTGGAAGTTGCTTAACTATTACAAGATGAGGAAATTTTTAGATAAATCATATGAAACATTTGTTATGCTCTTGACCTCGAGAAGATGCCAGAATACCAAATATATGAATAAATACAACCCAGAACATAGAACAATATGAGAAAAATAGCAAGTATTTTATTATTCAGAGATGAAAGCAATGTTCACTTGCCTCTTTGAGGGGGCAACCTCTAGCAGAGCAGAGCTCAATTACAAAATAAGACACGACGCTCCTCAATGGGGAGTCTCTATCCTTTATATATGATTCATACATGCAATACCATGGGTCAGTACCATGGTTATCTCAATACCATCTATCTAATACCATGGCCCGTTTGCAACTAATTGTGGTTCATTTCTTAAATGAGGGTCAACCACTTACAATTATTAATACAGGCTTTATTGACTCTTTCACTGAATATAACTATGATTCGACCCTATTACATAAATAAAGGGGTTAGGGTTGGACCCTAACATGCCCTCCCCCATAAAAACCAGCCTTGTCCTCAAGGCTGAAGCTGCGGAAACTATTGAAGAATAGTGGTTGGTTCCCAGGTTGCATCTTCTGGAGAGGTGTCTTTCCACTTGAAGAGGACTTCCTTGATCGTGCGGCTGCGCATATGTCATTCTCGCATGTCGAGGACCTGTTCAGGTCGGAGCCAGAGTGAAACTTCTTCATCTAATTCCGGTAGACTAGTTTGAATGCTGCAATTGTTCCCCACCACTTTCTTGAGGCATGATACATGGAAGACGGGATTGATTTTTGAAGTTGGTGGCAAAACTAGCTTGTAGGCCACTTCTCTAATGCGCTTAAGTATTTGATAAGGTCCGTAGAATTTTGGAGCTAATTTTTGACAGCCCTTGTCTTTGAGTGATGTTTGCTTGTATGGTTGCAGCCTCAGGAATACCTGATCCCCTTCTTGAAATGTGTGCTCTGAATGATGTTGGTCTACCTATTGCTTCATGTGAGTCTGAGCTTGATGGAGATTATCTTTGAGATGGGCTAGCATGGTTGCATGGTTTTGTAGGAGTTGATCCATTGCTTGCACCTTAGAGGATCCAGGGAGATAAGAATTAGGTGAAGGTGGGAGTTGACCATACACTACTTCATATGGAGTCATCTTGGTGGCTGCCTGATAGTTGGTAGTATACCACCATTCAGCTAGAGGTGACCACTGTACCCATTGATGTTGCTTTTCTGAAGTAAATCACCTTAGGTAGGTCTCTAAACATTTGTTGACTGCTTCAGTTTGACCATCAATTTGGGGATAATAGGAAGCACTTAGTTGGATTTGGGTGTCTTGTAGCTTGAAAAGTTCTTGCCAAAAGTTACTGGTGAAGGTCGGGTCACGATCAGACACAACATGCGCTAGGAGATTCACTGGGTGGTGTAGGTCAAAATCTGCATGCAAAGGTAATGCAAATACATAGGCCCCTGGAGGTGGGCATGCCATGAAGTTTGAATTTTGTTCCATGAAATCTTGAGCCACCAAAGTGGGGGTAAATGGTTGGGGTAGGGTGCAAAAATGAGCATATTTAGAAAGTTTGTCCACAACCACCATGATGACTGACTTTTTGCCTGACTTCGAAAGACGAGTAATGAAATCCATAGAAACTTCCATCCAGATTGAGGCAGGGATGGGAAATGGTTGTAAGGTGCCTGGGAACTTGACTCATTCTCCTTTATGGCATTGACACACATCACATTCAACTACAAAAGTAAGAATGTCCATTTTCATGCTTGTCCAAAAGAAAGAATGATGAGTGCGAGCATAAGTCTTCTGAAAGCCTACATGGCCTACAGTGGGAGATGAGTGCAACTCTGCCAAAATGCGTGTTTTGAGGGTGGATGTCGGTGATATCACTACTCTATCCTTGTAGCGAAGAATATCATCCTTCCAAGAGTAGCCCACTATGGAATTAGGATCTACTCTCAAGTTATTATTGAGTTGGGAGAGAGAGGGATGTGAAAACCATTCCTTGCAGGCTTCTTCAATCCAATCTGGTATTGGGAGAGAAATTGATAGCAGGGTGCTTTCATCCTCAAATTAGCGTGATAAAAAATCCGCTACTACATTTTCGTGCCTTTTCTTGTAAATGATATCGATTAGCTCGTTGTCTTGATTGTTATGGGCTAAGTATCCTATAAGCGTCCTGGGAAGGACACAATTTTTTTTAAAACTCTGAATGGAGTTTTACTCCCCACTGATCAATAATGCAATGGCCAATTTCTAGAAAAATTAATCTTTCCCAATGCCCTACGAAAATCGCCCCAGGGTATAGGAGCCACAAGCCTCACTGCACAAATGGCCAAATTTTCATGCGAAATCCCCAACTGCTGAATGTGAGTTGGACTGCGGCTGCGATAGAACCCTAGTTTCTAGATCTAAATGGTACTGTGCAAATAGAACCTCAACTAGTGGATCTGATTATTGCGGTGGCGACAGAACCCCAATTGCTAGATCTGATCTGGCAAAGAAGATAATGGGTGATCTTCAAAGAGACGAGGGAACTATGGTCTGAAGGAGTGTCAGGTGCCACAGATCACAATATACATAAGGGTCCAACAGTAGTACTTGAACTAATATTTCAGGGAACTAACTAAGGAGGATCAACCGTACTCTTAGCCGTACTACCCAACTACCCTATCGTATGCGCGATTAATCTCCCCGAGTGTTGTTCTCGATGTACTGTAGCAGTAAGATGACCGATGGTTTATCTAAGGCAAGGTTTCAGGTGAGCCTAGGGGGCTTCCAATATACCCCGAGGGTACGTGGAAGATAGTCTGTGTGTGGTTTTCTCTAATGTGCTACTACTCGAAGGGGTACCCACAGGGGTTACAAGGGAGTCCAACAAGCGTGACCACCTCTTGTATTTCATGCGTGCATGACTCTCCAAATCCACAGGTTTATGCACTCAATGATAGATCCCATGGTTTAAATATGTTGGAACACGTCTCTAGCCTAAAAAAATTTCTACCCAAAAATAGAGATACCACTGGCCTTAGAAAGCGATCTGATACCACTTGTTATTTTGTTGACCTGCGAGATGCCAGAATACCAAATATTTGAAGAAATAAAACCCAGAACATGGAACAATATGAGAAAAACAACAAGTATTTTATTATTCAGAGATGAAACCAATGTTCACTTGCCTCTTCGAGGGGGCAACCTCTAGCAGTGCAGAGCTCAATTACAAAATAAGACACAACGCTCCTCAATGGGGAGTCTCTATCCTTTATATAGGATTCATACATGCAATACCATGGGTTAGTACCATGGTTCTCTCAATACCATATATTTAATACCATGACCTGTTTGCTACTAACTGTGATTCCTTTCTTAAATAGGGGTCAAGCACTTACAATTATTAAGACTGGGCTTTATTGACTCTTTAACTAACTATAACTATGAATCGACCCTATTACATGAATAAATGGGTTAGGGTTGGACCCTAAGAACATTATTCTTAGATAGATGGTATCATGTTGTGAAGAAGGATAAAAAGAGCACTAGGGATTACTTTTCATGTGACAATTTCATATTACAAGTTCATAGGTGCATTCAACAAAAGAAGGCCATTGTTTTTATTTATCATAGTTGCAATCATAATCTCATCATTGTTAACTTGGATAAAATATTTCAAGTTACTATAAAACATATTCAAAACACACATACTTAGGGGGAAAGTGTTCAAATTTTTAAATATTTCAAAATTACTATGGATAAATATGTTGTCAGGTCAAGAGGTAACTCCTCAAAGTGAATTGTTCTTTTGCATTAAGATTGATCATAGATATATATAGGGAGGGAGAGCCTCTTGGGTTTCATCTCCCGCTATATCTTCATCTTCTAATTCTCCTTATTTTCTATTTACAATATTTACATGGTTTACCTAATCCCAAAGATTAGGTGTCAAAATTCCCCACTTCCCCCCCCCCCCCCTCCCTTAATCTGAAGGGATGTCAATGAGTCCAAGCATAATTATGAATCTTTCAAAATTTTCTCTTTCGAGTGCTTTGGTGAAGATTTCTGCAACATGCTCATTTTGGGAACAATGGCATAGGTGGATTGTCTTGGCCTCAACATCATGTTGAATCAAATGGTAACTTTTATTGATGTGCTACGTTTGATCATGGAAATTTGTTTTCTTGTCCAACCCTATTGAAGAAGTGTTGTCAATCTGACAGGAAGTGAATGCACTTGTTTCTCTTGCAAATATTCCATAATTGTCCTGAGCCACACAATTTCCTTTGTTGCTTCAACTGCTGATACATATTCTGCCTCAATTGTGGAATCCGCTAGAATTGATTGTTTGCGTGACCTCCAAGAGATAGTTCCTCATCCAAGACTCATACCATAACCTGAAGTAGATACCCCAGTTTCTTTATCTCCATCGAAGTCTGAATCAGGGTATCCAATCAAGTTGAAGTCACCCACTTGTGTATACTTAAGTCCAAATTCTTGATTTCCTTTCGAGTACTTTATAACTTTTTTTTCAATAGATCAATGTTCCTTACAAGGCTTTTGCATAAACCTAGAGAGGATTCCAACAAAAAATGAAATGTCTATTCTAGTAGTAGTCAGGTAGTTCAGACTTCCTACGAGCTGTCTATACTTTGTTGCATCCTCAAATTATTTTCCTTCAGTGGATGTGAGCTTTAAATTCTGTTCCATTTGAGTGGTTAGAGGATTGCACTCTGTCATGCCAAACTTGTTTAACATATCTCCAATGTACTTCTTCTGAGAGAGGAATATAAACCTTGGATGTTGAGTTACTTCAATACCAAGAGAGTAGTGAACATAGCCCAAGTCTATCATTTCAAAACCTTTCCTCAATTCCTTCTTTATGGATGCAATATAACTATCATTGTTCCCTGTCATCAAAATATCATCTGCATACACCACAAGGTATACAATTTTTTTGCAAAATTTCTTGAAAAACAAAGTTGCATCATCAAGATCATAATGTTTGAATTTGAGTTTCAGATATTCTCAGTGAACTTATCGTACCAGGCTCACGGAGCTTGCTTGAGGTCATACAAAAATTTTACAATCTTGCATACTTTATGTTCCTAACCCTTCACAAAAAATCCTTCTGGTTGGGATATAAAAACATTCTTTTTCATATCTCCATTCAATAAATCATTTTTTACATCCATTTGATGGACTTTCCAACCATTCTGTGCTACCAAGGAAAAGAGTGTCCATATGGTAGCCCAATTTTCTATGGGGGTAAAAGTCTCCTCGTAATCGACCCCTTCCTTCTGTGAAAAACCTTTTGCCACAAGCCTAGATTTGTGCTTGTCAAGTGAGCCATCAACTTTATACTTGTTCTTGTAGACCCACTTGCATCCTATTGGTTTGGTTACCAATGGAGGATCAACCATCTTCTAGGTGCCATTCTTTATCAAGGCATCATATTATTTCTATATCACTTCTTTCCATTCATAATGAGAAATGGATTTTTTGAAGGAAGTTGGTTCAAAATATGTAGATTAGAATCATCTACATCACCTCCATTTTCTTTGGTTGAGATTCTTGTTCCCGTCTCTCCAACCTCATCAGGATGAACACTTTCAAGTGTCTTTGTCATCCATTTTGGAGGACCTTTCTGAGATTACTTGAGCTACTTAGTTGACTAAGATGGGGTCGAATCAAGATTTAGTCTCCCAATTATGTCAATCACATCACTCAAAGTATCATTAGTGGTTGGTGCTTCATGTGGGGGACAGAGTGTTTCAAAAGAAGATTCCACATATTGATCCATTATAGAAATCATCCCTTCATGATGCGGAATCTCATTATCAAATTCTTGAAAAGACTTTTCATGTCATAATCTATCCAAGCGATCAAGCTGCTTCTCAACATCATTGTTAGCCTTAGAAGATTCAAGAAATATCACATCTCTAGATATTATAAAATTCTTATTCACTTCATCATAAAGATAGTATGCTTTGGAGGTATTTGAGTACCTAAATAATATACACTTGCAAATCCTTGCACCGAGTCTTTTTCTTTGTTCTTTAGGTATAGGTGGGACCAAAAACCCTGAGATGCCTCACCGAAGGAATGTGGCCATACCACATTTCATAGGGAGTCTTGCTTTTTATAGCATTATATGGAAACCTATTCCTTATATACAAAACACATAGAACTATATCAACCCAAAACATCAGCTTAACATTCTTGAAAAACATCATGGAACGTACCATACTTAAGATTGTCTTGTTCAACAACTGCGTTCTTTTGGGGATTATATGGAATAGTGGTTTGATGTTTGATCCCATGCTAGCGAATATAGTTTTCAAATTCATTTGAAGTTTATTCTTTTCCATTATGAGTGCGAATAGAACCAATATGAGATTGTGCATCATTTTCAATCCATGCATGAAATTTCTTGAATGTTTGAAAAGCATCATATTTGTTCTTCAATAAATAATCCCAACAAATTCTGGTGTGGTTGTAAATAAATGTCATCATATATTTATTACCATTTTCAAAAGGAAAAGATATCGAGCCACATAAATTTGAATAAATGAGTTCAATTTTTCTATGTGCTCTAGAATGAGAATCATGAAAAGACTATTTGTTGTGCTTTTATACAAGCATCACATTGCTTAAGTTTCCTAGGAATTGTAGGAAAACCAATAACACCATTTTTCTTCAAAAAATGAAGGTTGTCATAGTTCAAGTGTCCAAATATAGCATGCCATTAAATACTTGATGGAAATGTACCTTCATCATAGTGAGAACTGTATGAAAATTTTTGTGCATGAGAAGAGGTACCTTGCAGCTTCAGAGGTCTTTCTTCTTCCATCCCCATCATGACAAGTGAGTGATTTGATGCTTTTATGACATCAATTTCCATCAAATATATGAATGGAGTGTCCTTGCTAGTGGATGTGGACCAAAGACATCAAGATGCTCCTCAGCTCCGAGAGGTATAAAACATCATGTAGAAGAATGTCTCGAAGACTAGGCAGTTTGAGTCTGATCGTGCCAAGCCCTGATGGCTTGAGTTTTGATTTGTCTACAAATTATACTTCTTCATCAACATGTAAATGAATTTTTAAAAGAAATCTCTCCTAAAAGTCATGTGGAAAGTTTCTCTTGAATCAAGCAACCAATCATCTTTCCAAGAAGCAAATGAAGCATTAAACAAGTCTTCAGATACTCCATTATTACAATGTGCCACAACATAGTGAGTGGATTCAGGTTCTTTACCTTTCCCTTTGTCATTGGTTTTACCTTTGCCTTTATTTATTTCTTTCTCAATTTGGTCCCAAGGTAACTTACATGTGGTTGCATCATGTCCATCTCTATTGCATCGTATGCAATGAAGATAAAACTTTTCTCCTTGGAACTGTCTCCCCCCCTGCCTCTAAAATTCCTCCTTCCTCTTCCTCTTTGACCACCTCTTCCTTTAGAAGAATCTTGCACATGATTCTTCTCTCTATGTGCAAGACACGCAAATTCTTCAGAAGACTGAGGAGCTATCTTCTTCCCAAAATCCTCTTCTCTCTCAGCAAACTTCTTCTCAAGGGAGTCAAAGGTAATCTCCTTAAGGTTTCCACTTGCTTTCAATGACTCAAGAGAATGTGAATAGGTAGGATATAGTGCATTGACATAAGCTATGAGAAGAATGTCTATTTCAACACCAATGGTTTTTATATCATGCATAATGGATCCTACTTACGATGCTAACAAAAGAGGGTCATCATTTTTTAACTCAAGACTGAACAACTTAATCATCAATTGAAAAAATTCAAGTTCAAAGTGTGAGTCATATAATTCCTTCAATTTCGTTAAAGATTCAAAGGCATTTGAAAATAGTGAAATATGGCAACTCACCTCTTCTTTTACTGATGCTATAATCAAGGCATAAGCCTTGATATTCTTGTTTTCCCAAATGGGAAGCTCCTTATCTGGAGTGGGATTTGTAGGTGCATTGTCTCCTTCTCCCTCACAAACCCCTTTCCACAACTCACTGAAAATGAGGGTGTGTTTTATCTTCCAGGACCTCTCAGGATAGTTCTCTTTGTAAGAGAGAACTACTCCCACAATAGAAATTAGTGAATGCCATCATATATATATATATATATATATATATATCTTCTTTTGATTTCCAAAACAAACACAATGTTTCTTGATATATTTTGTTTAGGTGGAAAAAAATTCACTATATTAATACTTTTAATGTAGCATATATTTCTCCACTCACAAATGTGATGGTTCCAACATATGAACCATATAATATATATCCAAAAAATTTCAACTAATTTCATGTCTCATTTCTAACGTCCACTCAAATTTTTCAATAAGCAGTCAACTCCCATGAAATATTGTTTAAATATATAACAACTTCTTTGAATCAACAAACAAGGAAATTTGTGGTCCACACAAGCATAAAATTACTAAAGGTAATCAACAGCTTGTCCATCTACTAAAGGTATACTCACCCTTCCTTCTACGAAATGACCATGACAAACAATAAAAGGAATCCTTCAGCCTCTTCAGTGTATCAGTCTAGCCACTAATGTGGCCACAACTCAACCAACAAAGGAGGAGAACTCGATCATTTTCACCATATACACACAACACAGTCAACATATATGCACATCATTTTAAAAAAATGAGTGGACATACCAATCGATCCAAAGAGAATATTTCAACCAATATTTAAAAAGGAGTATCACAACTCAGTCCTCCACGCAATGAAAATACCATTGTTGCATTTCGATTTTCATGTTATAGTTATTAATGACAAGGATTTTTTTTTGATATCCTTGGATTGAATTAGCTTGTAGAATTAATATTAATGTGAAAAATATTTTTTTGAAGTAGTGGCACAAGAAAAATAAAATTACATTACATGATATTTCCCTTACTAAGCAAGAAGGGCCCAAGGAGGCACATGAAGAAGTGCTTGTAGGGAAACAAATTCCAATGCGTAATAACATTAAATGAAGAGTTTAGGATTGAATAAATGGAAAATATTATAGAAGAATTGAAGAAAAGCTAAAGAAAGGGTGTGAAAAGGAGGACAAAACTAAGGAACCACATGCTAAAGAGTTAAAGAAAGAAAAATCAATAGTTATCCAACACCAAAACTCACAGGTTTTATTAAATGGATGCATTCCTAAAGTCAACGATTATTTGAGAGGTGACATTGCACATGTCACAAAACACACAAGAAGCATTATATTATCTAATTCCCAATAATCTCCCCCCCGAGCGTTAGATGAAGGAATTTCGGACTTGAGAACCTTCACTCTGATACCACTTAATTGAATCACGATTTCCATTACACAAAAACTCGTAGGTGTGAGTAAACCAAAGCATCACCAAAGTTAACAAATCTATTAGAGGCGATTAAGCACATGTCGCGAAAAACATAAGAAGCACTAGATTATCCAATGCCCAACACACATGAATAAATAATAGTCATCAAGGAAATGGCATATCCATTAAAAAACTTAATATGGATCAACATGGAGGCACATTAAGGACTAAAAGAAATGCATAGAGACATTAAAGTAGCATATGACAAAGACATCGATCCCAATGAAAAACTAGAATTAATATCAAGGAGAAAGTGTTGTTTTTCCATGATACTAGAATATAGTTTATAATCTTACAATCATTCATGCCACCAATCCAAGTATCACAACAAACTAATTTTCAAAGCGGACCAATATATAATAGTAAATATACTTGTGCACAAATATAGACAACTTTTTACAAAACCTAACTTCATTATATTAACAAAATGATAATACAACAATTTAGGGCTCCCGTACCAGGGATAATGGCCCTCATACATCCCCTAGTACAAGAATACAAGAACAAGGTACTCTGACAATCTAGCTAATGTAGTCAACAATCACAACTCCTCTTGTCATATCTTGAACACAACTATGGGTCTTTTTCTTATGTTCTACAGCTCCTACCTCTATCAATGTAGAAACTCCTTTAGGCCACTGAACATGGCTCTCAAATCTTCCCTCTATCTCATCATAATTCCTTATACAACTAAAACATAGGGTCTTCATGCCCCTTAATTGCTCCTTAGATCTTTAAGGACACAACACTTTTAGACTTCTTTATCGCTACTGCTCCTCAACTACTTAGTTACTCCTTCCCACTATTATCTTCTCATTCTATTCCAATGAAGACAAACATAGGGTAGGAGGGTTGCCACTTATCACTACTAGAAGCCCTTCTTCAACAATGAACTTGGGCTACAAATGGATCCTCTATGACCTCCTTCTTTAGTCCTTCAAATATCAGTCAATGAGCTGATCGATTCTACCACTCCTAACAAACTTAGTGTCCTTCCTAAGTCTACACTTAGGGCCAACAAGGATCACTTTCTCACTACCCTCCAAGAGTCCATAAGTGTCCTTCCAAATTCTATCCAATATGGACCTATCCTCTGAATGTTTTAAACATTTACAAAAATTAACTACAAATGAATTCTTTAAAAATAGGAAATATACAATGACGAGAATACAAAACAAATACATCGAGATTTCCCCTAGATCCAAAAATTGAGACTACCAGATTTATTTTTCATTATCTTTCTTTTAATGTTACAATACATATATATACATGCTAAAGAATTCATAAACCCCAATCCATTAACCCTGAATTAGAACATAACCGTAGTTCCCTTGACCAGATCTATAAGATACCATGGGCAGAAAACCATCATAACCAAAACCATGTGGAAAACCCATGCACAAAATTATAGGTAGGTTCACCCACCTAATATAGAGTCCATTTTTTTTTTCTCGGGGCGTTGCCCCTGACCCTGTAGAGGGGGGCTACCGCCCATCTCAAAATCCTTGATAGGGGGGGGTTTCAGCCCACATATGACCCCCTTGTTATGCTCGACACAACGAAGGGGGTGCTACATGCCCCCCCTCTAACTCCCTAGCTTCATGCATGTGGCTAGTTGTGGTAAAAATATAACACACACCCAACATTCTCCCACTTTTTTTATTTTCCACACATTGGGTCATAGGAGATCTTAGTCATTAGTCCAACCGCGCAATGCCCATTGTTTCTCTACACCAAGAAAAATTCTTAGTACTCAAAAACTTCTTCAATGCATCTGCAATATTCTTCAAAGTGTCCACCTTTACCAGCAACACCTTTTTATCCTCAACCATATACCTCATAAAGTGATACTGAACATCAATGTGCTTTTTCTTTGAATGATAAGCATGGTTCTTTGCCAAGAAACTTGCACTTTGGCTGTGAAAATCTATCCTTATAGCTCATTGTACTAACCCCATACTTGAACATAATCTTTGCAACCAAGATGCTTCCTTGCTTGCATGAGTGGCTGCCATGTATTTTTCTTCTATAGTAGAAAGTGCCACTATAGACTGTCTCTTGATCATCCAATTTATTGCACCTCCAAATAGGTTAAACACATACCCACTTGTAGATGTTCTCTGATCCATATCTCCAACCTAGTCTACATCAACAAAGCCAAGGATGTCCAAAACTCTGTCCAATCTTGGTCTTCCTTGGTAGCACATACCATAATCACTAGTGCCACAAAAATACCTGAAAACCTGCTTCATTGTTGTCCAATGCTCCTTCCCTAGTTTTGATATAAAACTGCTTAATGCTCCCACAACATGTGTAATGTCTGGTCTAGTATAGACCATTGCATACATTAGGCTACCAATTGCACTTGTGTATGGAACACGAGACATGTCCTCTTCCTCTTCTTGTGTCTTCGGACACGGTTCAACAGATAACTTTACACCTACAGGAATAGGAGCCTTTAGTGGTTTACTATCCTTCATATTAAACCTCTAGAGTATTGCCTCGACATACTTCATCTAGTTTAACCAGATCTTCCTCTTTGCCTAATCCCATTTAATTTCCATGCCCAAAATATAGTTTGCAACACCAAGATATTTCATGTCGAATTTGGAGGACAATTGGGTCTTCAATTCCTGGATAATTTCTTTGTCATTTCCAACCAGCAACATATCATCCACATACAAGACCAGATAAATAACACGATCACGAATTAAATTAAAATGCACAGTGATATGCGGCTCTTATGGTCAAGCCAAGTCCTCATATAAATGTATCAAATTTCTGATACCACATCCTTGGTGACTGTTTTAACCCATACATAAATTTTTTTAACCTGCATGCCAGTTCTTTCTTTCCCTTCACCACAAAGCTTTGAGGTTGCTTCATGTAGATCTCTTCTTCCAAATCCCTGTGAAGAAATGTTGTCTTCACATCCATCTGTTCTACCTCAAAATAAAAAGCAACAACAACAGATAAAAGTAATCTAATATAAGATACCTTGGAAAAAGGAGAAACAATATCACCAAAATCAATTCTCACCACCTGGGAATAACCTTTTTCTACCAACCGAGCTTTATATTTCACCAACTTGCCTTATGCATTCATCTTCTTCTTAAACACCCATTTGCTGCCAATGAATTTCCATCCATCCAACAACTCAAACAGATCTCAAGCCTCATTTTTGTGCAAAGATCCCATTTCATCAACCATGGCCTCTTTCTAGAGTTTTCCATCCTATGAATCTAATGCTTCCCTGAAATTTTTGGGATCATCATTAGTAATAGATAAAGAAAAAATTGAGTAGAAAATAGATGGACTATACCTTTATGGTTCCCTTCTTTCGTGAACTGATCTTCTCACGGTTGGAGTTTGTGGCTCTTAATATTTTGATTCCTCTTCTGCTGTAGAGTCTGATTCTTCGTCCTTTAGCTCAATCTCTATCTGCTCAGGTTCCTTTGGTAGGAATTCATGCTTAATAACATCTTTCACCTCTCTAAACACCACATATTGGTTGTACACAACCTTCCTTATTTCTAGGTTCCAAATCTTATAACCTTTTAAGCCATCCTTATACCTAATAAAGATGCACCTTTTAGATTTCCTATCGAACTTGGGTCTTTTCTCCTTTGGAACATGTACGTATGCATCACACCCAAATAGCCTCAGATGTGAAAGAGAGGGTTTCTTACGAGTCCATACCTCTTGTCGAGACTTATCCTCCAACACTGATGAAGGTGATCTAGTAACCAGGTAACATGCAATCCCCACTACCTTTGCCCATAATTCCTGTCTTAAGCTGACACCACTGGGCATGCTTCTTTCCTTTTCCATCAATGTCATGTTCATTCTTTCTACAAATCTGTTTTGCTGGGGTTTGTATGGAGTAGTATTTTTCCATGCTATACCACACTTCTTACATAACTCTTCAAATTCCTTCTTGCAGAACTTTCTACCATTATCTATCCTCAACACCTTTATCATCTTCTCTATCTTGTTTTCCACTAGAGCCTTAAATGATTTAAACACATCAAATACTTCAAATTTCTTCCTAACGAAATATATCCATGTATTTCTTGAGAAGTCATTTATAAATGATACATAGTACACATAATTACCCAGTGATGGAACCGACACAGGTCCAAACACATCACTGTGCACAAGCTCTAATATTCATTTCGCCCTCTTAGCACCAGAGCGGAAACTCAACTGATTTTGATTCCCATATACATAATGTTCACATAAGTCAAAATATAGAGAGAAATTAGACATACCTTCTACCATAGCATTACCATAAAGTATTCGAAGGCCCTTCTCTCCAATATGTCCAAGCCTTTGATGCCATAGCATGGTCTTTTCTCCAGAGACTGCAAGGTTTTTTGCTCCACTTTTAGGAACCACAAAACTATTGCACCCATCACTAACAATACTACCCAGAAGCTTGTATAGAGTTCCAATCCATAATCCCCGCATCAATACCAGTGCTCCTTGAACCATCTTGTAGGTGTCTTTCTTGAACAATGTTTTTACACCTACATCATCCATCTTGCTTACAAAAATTAGATTTCTGGCCAATGCAAAAATATGCATAACACTCAAAAGTGTTCTAATCCTTCCACCTTGCAATTTCAACTTGAATTTTCCATGTCTAGGGATTCTAGCCTTCCTGTCATCCCCTAAGAAGACATCACCACCACCATATTTATCATACTCGCATAACCACTCCCTATGAGGAGTAAAGTGAAAGAATGCACCTGAGTCAATCAACCATGCCTCATGATCTACATGTGTACTTGAAGAAGAAGCCAAGTACAAATCCTCACCTTCATCTAAGGTGGTTTTTAACTTTGTAGAACGAGCATCATCAGATCCCTTTCCTATCTCGAGAGATTTAGATATACAGTCCTTTTTGAAGTGTCCTTCCTTTCCACATTTCTAGCACACCTTTATAGGTTTTCTTGGATATTTGGATCTCCCTCTAGATTTAGATCTCCCACTCGAGGAATTATTTTTGTTTTTGTTCTGGGACCGTCCTCGTATAGGAAATGCATCTCCATTCTGGCCCTCCTTTTTTTGTCTTATCTCCTTTGAAAGCAAGGATGAGACTATTTCATCAAACTACAAGGTAGTTGTATTTCTACCTATTGCAACAACTAGACTATCCCATGAATTTGGTAGAGAACACAACAAAATGATGCACTCATCTTCATCTGAAATTTTAATATCAATTGATAGCAACTATCTTACTATAGTATTAAAGGCATTTGGATGCCCTATCACTGAGTCTCCATCCTTCATCCTTAGGTTATGCAGATTTTTATGTAAGAACAGTTTGTTCACTAGAAACTTAGATTGGTACAAAGTTCCTAACTTTTCCCACAAAGCCTTCATCATAGCTTCCCCTGATACATTCAACAACACTGAATTTGAGATACACACTCATATTGTGATATTTCTTTTCCCATCCAAATTCCCCCAGGATTCATCTGACATTTCCATTGGTTTAGTACCCTAATCTACTGCGATCCACTAATCTTTATCCACCAACAGATCCTCCATCTTGAGTTTCCACATCTCAAAAATCTGACCATTAAACTTCTTGATCTCTACTTTCCAATGCTCGCCATCTTCTTTCACCACAAGAATCAATCCCGCAGATATCCCAATAAACAGGGTCTACCACATGCCTGAGAAAAACCCCTTAACAGAAAAGGCGTCCCCTTGAAGCCGAAACAACTCTGATACCAAATGTAGGTTTTAACCCCTTACATAAATTACCTGCATACGAATTCTAAAAAGAGAAAATAAACAATGGTAAGAGAATAAAACATAAAATAGATATAAACAGAGATTTTCCCCTGGATCCCAAAAATGGGACTACCAGATTGATTTTTCATTATTTTCCTTTCAATGTTACAATACATATATATGCATGTCGAAGCATCCATTAACCCCAATCCATTAACCCAGGATTAGAACATAACTGTAGTTCCCTTGAGTGGATCACAAGATACCATGGGAAGAAAACCTTCATGCCCAAAACCATGTGAAAAATCCATGCACAAAACCATAGGTAGGTCCGCCCATCTAATATAGGGTCCAACCACTCGACACAATGAACGGGGGGTTGGTTTCCCCGCCCCCCTAACCCCAGGGGGACTTTGCGCATGGGGCTAGTCATGGAAAAAATATCACACACACCCAACACATATGATGTTATATATGCTATGGTGTGAATTAAATGTTTAAATAACGAAATGCAATTATCTAAAGAAAAGAACAATATATCCCTAAGAAAAATTAATAGGAAGTATTGGATAATTGCAAGAAACTATGGAATATTGACATGTTGATGATGATGTATGCCTCCCTCTCTTGTAAATCCTCAGGGGTTCCTTCTTAGAAAAACCTTGGAACACCTTTTTCTAGGTTAGAGTAACAAATTTGTCTATAAGTCATGTTGTATCTATCAATAATGGCACTTGAGTTTATGGACTATCCACAATGCCTTTGATGCTAATTTCAATAGTCTCTCTTTCTGGTCCTTTCTTTGTAATCAAAAGCATGGAGTCAGTAGAGGATGATAGAATGATATGTTGTGGATCTGTAGTACATGGAAACTAAAAATTAGTCATGGAAAGGCACATAATCAACGTTCAAAAATATCTACTCAATGCTTTTCAATTTATGCAAAATAATGACTATGGGGAAACAATGAGCTAGGGTTGGTTGATATGAGTACTAAAAGTGAATAATACGCTAGCAATGGGAGAGAGCTTATGAATTGGGTGCATGGAAAATTTGTTGGGGATAATGGTTAACATGTCTATCAGTCATGAGCACACAATGCGCTATCAATGGTGAGATATTATGTGATGGGTGCATGGTGCATCACTAAGAGGAAAGGGTGAGTTGAATTGTGCATTAGAAATGTGCATTGTGTTAAAGGAGAAAGGGAACAAGTATGGAGTGTAAGCACACAAAATAAAGCTAGTGGATTCAAAACTAGGACCAATAAGTGTGCAGTGCCATAGGTTAAGGCCGAGTTAATGCTGACATGATCAGATTGTCAAGGAGGGGAGGCATAAGGTTCATGCTTTCATGCTAAGTAATGCCCCATGTCAAAGTTTCAATGTTGAACTAACAAAGAAGTGTGAAATATGACTAAGTATGGGGACAAGTTAAAACAAGAGAATGTAAGAGAATTGCATAAGAAAAAACTCACTACAAGCATGGACACATATATAGATAGAAATTTGATTATGAAGAATGTGACAGGTCAGGGAAACAAAGAAGCTCATATGAAAAAAATAAGAAAATTCAATGAATTAATCATAAGCACACAATTTGAGTGTGAAAGGAATAACTTACCCATGAGGAGTACACAATGTGATCGCAAATGGGAGGCTATAATATTGTGCTCAAGAAGTGTGCGGAGCTGCCAATGAGGCCAAATGAATAGTACGATAATAATTTGAGGGGTGTTGGTATATATAAAAAGCTCACATGTGCGATCTAGTTAGAATCCAAAAGTACGTCCTAGCATAATGAAGTGCACCAAGAGTGTTGGACTATTCTGCAAAGTGCAATTACACTAGGCCTAAAGAGTGTGTTGGTAGTAGATTAGAGAGGAGAGATCACCCTCACAAGAAAAAGTGCAGTAAGGAGAAATTGTATGTTGAGCTTGTGAACAAGAAGTGAACTCAAACTTGAATATTTTCAAAGAAATATTAGAATGACTTCAAACACTTAAGATATTTAACACATACTTGAAATAACCTTGACCACTTAGATCCAAGGAGAGAATGATCAATCGGGGCTTCAAAATTATATGAAGTCAAAATTTTGGAGGGTGTTGTAGCGGCTATAACACCTTACCACTTGGATAAGTCACTACCACATGGGAATCACATGTGGCCCATGTCACCTTGCCATGTCAATCCTGATTCAACATGGCACCCATGAAGTCATTGTACCACAGTGCCACCATGCTATTGTGCCTCATCTCTAAGCAGTTCCACTCGAAAATTCCGACGACAGGACATGAATGTTTGCATTATTTGTTGGGGAATTTCCTATCTAGTTCCTTCTGTTTGCTGATAGTCACTTTCAACTACACAACTCCCTTTCTGTAAAGTTATTGAAAACATTTCCAAGGCATAGTGTTCCATGGTGACGTGGATCCTAGCCATGTAATCCTCCATGTTAACACCATGTAGCACCCCCACCCTAAGGGGAAACATAAAATTAGTGCCATGTGTCACCTAGGTGCCACATTAGCATAATATTCCACATCACCTGCTCACATTATGTCTTGCTAACTTCATGCAGACATCAAGGTGACATCATCCTGCAGTGCCATGTGTCACTCAAAATCATGCCGCTTGGACATTCTTCCAATTCTACGTTCCATGTGGCATGCTATCAACGTGCCATGTCAGTTGTCCACATGGCCTTTCCTAACTTTCATGGCTTCTACCACCTAAAAATAAGCGGATTCCCACATGACTATGCCCCTTCATGTAATAAAAAAATTCTTGTTATTCAATGCATTTCCACTAGGACATGAATATGTCTGTCGAGGTTTTCTATCTCGTGGAGACCTATCTTTGTACCTAGGGTTGTGTTTTCTATCATTCTAAGGTTAAATTTCCCATCCCATGGAGACATATCATCATCTCTCAGATCGTGCTTCCTCTCATCTCCCAAGACATAAATTTCTGTATTTCTTAATGGGAAGGATTACCATTTTGCCCCACGCTTCTCGTCAATAGTTCCATACTCCATAGAGATCACAAATGATATGTGTATGGCCCACACAATAATAACTAGTTCTTGAGAAAGGTCATCAAGAGGCAGGTTAGACACCAATTAGCGATAATCCTCGTGGGTTATTTAAGCCTTTGGCCCATGTTAGGGTCCAATCCTAATCCGTTTATTTATGTAATAATCTCAATGGGCCTAGTCAAAGTCAAAGTTAGTTAGTTGAGTCAATAAATCTCGTAAGCAATTATCCGCATTAATAATAAGTGTAATTGGTTGATCCACATTATAGAGAAGGGACCGCAATTAGTTATAAACAAGCCATAGTTAATAAATAAAGTGGTTAACCCATATTATGCAAGGAAACACTAGTAGTTAGAGTTTTGGATGTCATAAATCTATAAATAGTCGTAGATAGTGAGGGAAGAATCATTGAGTCTTATTGTAATTAATATCCGTTCTATTGGAGGTTGCCCCCTCGAAGAGGCAAGTGAACATTATAATATGCTTATGAATAATAAAATATCTTTGTAGCTTGTCTCATTTCATGTGATGTTTCTCTGTTTCTGGCAATATTGTTTCATATTTCTGGCATTTTGTTATTCTTGCAGGTTAAGTGCATAACAAGTGGTATCAGAGAACTTTCCTGGGCCAGTTGTACCTCCAATTTTCACAACTTTTTTTTAGGATAGAGACGTGTTCTGACTTCTTTAAACCACGAAATCTATCATTGAGCATATAAACATATGGATTTGAGGAGGCATGCATGCAGGAACTACGAGAGGTGGTCATGCTTGTTGGACTCCCTTGTAACCCCTATGGGCACCCCTTCAAGTAGTATCACATTAGACAAAACCACGCATAAAGTGTACTTCCACGTACCCTTGGGTATATTGGAAGTCCCCTAGGGTAACTTGAAACTTAACCTTAGATAAGTCGTCAGTTATCTTGCTGCTACAATACACTGAGAATAACACTCAGGGAGATTACTCGCACTTATAATAGGGTAGTCAGGTAGTATGGCTAAGGGTATGACCTATCCTCCTTAGTTAGGGATCTAAAAGATTGGGCTGAGTACTATTGTTGGACTCTATGTATATCTTAATTTGTAGCACTTGAAACTTCTTTGTGACCATAGTTCCCTTAGCCATATAAAGATCGCCCCCTACCTTTTTGTCTAGATTAGATCCAGCAGTTGGGGTTTGGTCGTCGTTGTATAGATCATATCCATGAGTTGGGGTTTTGTTACCATAGTATAGAACAGATTCAGCAGTTGGGGTTTTCACAACATAGATCAGACTCTTTGTGTAATGAGAGTTTTGGCGGCCATAGTCTAGATCAAATTTTTGCAACACGTTTTGTAGTGATTTTGGGGTTTCAATTACTACAGTACATACCCAATTTTCGTAGGATATTTGGTAGTATCAAGCATTATGTATTTCGACCACCGTAGTATTGATCAGTGAGGAGTAAAAATCCTTTTAGATTTAAAAAGAAAATAAAATTTGGGGCCATCTCGGGACACTTGCAAGAGACCTAGCCCATAAGATTTAGGATGATGAGCTAATCGCAGTGATACCATTCACCTGTAAGCCCCAATTTCCATGTAGTCCCAAATTTTTCCTGACGTGGCTTAAAGTGACCCACATCACTAGACTTCTGTGATTTCCCTCTTTCAAACCATACTACTTTTAAGTAAGCTCAAAATTTAACCAGGGCTAATGTATGTATATTACCACATCTCAAGTTATGGTTGCAAAAAAGGTAGTGGAGAGAGTCGAAACTCTCGAGAGAAAACTCAATAACTTCTAGGCATCAATTGAAAAAATCACAGAAACATTGACTACCCTGCATATGTCTTATAAACAAATAAGGGAAGAACATAGTGTTGATGCCCACATAGAAGAATAATGCAACCATCACATTCATTTCCATGGAGGTCACCAATATTCGAGCCACTAAAAACCCAAGTTGGACATGTAAAAATTTTATGGCTCTAATCTGGTGGTATGGGTGGAAAAAATGGAACAATATTTCTTCCTCAAAAATATCTAGGAATATGAAACTAAAATACATGTGGGAGCTCTTTACTTGAACCAAGAGTGATGCAAGTGGCATAAAAAATGCTATACAGGGAAGCCAACTTGGAATAGGTCCTCAAAATCCATTTGTGATTGCTTTGATCGGGAATCTCACTTTCTAGGTCATCTCACTAAGGTTTGGAAAATAGGTGTAGTACGAGACTACATTACAGCCTTTGAAAAATTGTCCATCCCAATTAAAGGACTAGGTGATTCATTTTACTTGGAATGTTTCATCAATGGATTAAAGGAATCTATCCAAGCCCATGCCAGAATGTGTTAGGGTCCAACCCTAACCCCGTTATTTATGTAATAGGGTCGAGTCATAGTTTTATTTAGTCAAAGAGTCAATAAAGCCCATATTAATAATTGTAAGTGGTTGACCTGCATTTAAAGAAGGGACCACAATTAGTTGCAAATGGGCCATGGTATTAGATAGATGGTATTAATAAGAAGCATGGTACTGACCCATGGTATTGCATGTATGAATCCTATATAAAGGATAGAGACTCCCCTTGTTGTGCGCCATGTCTTATTTTGTAATCGAGCCCAGCTCTATTGGAGGTTTCCCCCTCGAAGAGGCAAGTGAACATTGCTTTCCTTTCTGAATAATAATGTACATGCTGTCATTTCTCATTGTTATGTGTTCTGGGTATATTTCTTCGCATATTTGGTATTCTGGTATCTTCTCGTAGGTCAAGAGAATAACAAGTGGTATCACAGCACTTTCCAGGGCCGATGGGATCTCCATTTTTAACATAATTTATTTTGGCTAGAGACGTGTTCCAACGTCTTTAAACCACAGGATCTATCATTGAGCGCATAAACTTGGGATTTGGGGTAGCATGCATGTAGGAAATACAAGAGGTGGTCACGCTTGTTGGACTCCCTTGTAACCCTTGTGGGTACCCCTTTGAGTAGTAGAGTATTAGACAGAACCATGCACGGACTATCTTCCAAGTACCCTCCGGGTATATCGAAAGCCCCCTAGGATATCTTGAAACCTCGCCATAGATAAACCGTTGGCCATCTTGCTACTACAGTACACCGAGAACAACACTCGGGGAGATTACTTGCCCATACGATAGGGTAGTCGGGTTGTACGGCTAAGGGTACGGTTGATCCTCCTTGGTTAGTACCCTGAAAGATCGGGCCGAGTATTATTGTCAGACCCTTATGTATATTGCGATCTGTAGCACTTGACACTTCTTGAGACCATAGTTCCCTTGTCTCTCTCTAGATCACGCATCATCTTTGCCAGATAAGATCTAGCAGGTTGGGTTCTGCCGCAGCCGCAACAATCAGTTCCGCCATTCAGATCTATTAGATCCGCCATTCAGATCTATTAGATATGCCAATTAGATCTATTAGATCCACCATTCAGATCTAGCAGTTTGGGTTTTATAGCAGTTGCAACAATCAGATCCACCATTTAGATCTAGCAGTAAGGGTTTGATCACTGCCACATTCCTACTCATACTCTGCATTTGAGGGTTTCGTCGACATATCTGACTATTTGTGTGGCTTCTATACCTGGGCATGATTCTCGCACGACTCTCCCGGGACGCTTATAAGAGACTTAGCCCATAAGAATCAGGTCGACGGGCTGAGCAAGGTGGTACCATTCACTTGTCAGCGTCAAAATTTCAGGTGGTCCCAATTTTTTTTTCACAGTAATGACAAGTGCACCGGATCTATGCATGGTACAAACCAGAGCTCAAGCTATGGCCAATGAGAAGATAGACACCCTTGAACAAAAGTTGGAGGCATTAATGAAGCATATCTAGACCTTAAATGACATAATCACAAAGGGCAAGTCAGGGGAACAATGAGAGGCATATGATTTTTAATGAAAACCTTGAGGGTGAGTCTAGCCATTCTCTTCACTTCTATGGAAACCACCAATAGTCCCAACCTCAACCACCCAAGCTAGACATGTATAAATTTTATGGCTCCCAGCCATATGGCTAGCACAAATGGAGCAATATTTCACATTGAATCACATCAGAGATGATGTGACTAAGCTAAGTGTGGGAAGCCTGTACTTGGACCAAGAAATATGGCAATGGTGGTAGTGGCATCAACGCTGCTATGCAAGGCCAATGACTTGGCATATATTCTCAAAAGCGCTTTCTGATCTCTTTGACCATGAATCTAACTTTTTGGGTCATCTTACTAAGCTTCGATAGACAGGAGCAGTGCAAGAATACATTAAAGGATTTGAAGCATTAGCCTTCTGCACAGGAGGTCTAGCAGATGAATTCTACTTGGAATGTTTTATCAGTGGTCTCAAAGATGCCATAGAAGCCCACATCTGAATGAAACACCTAGTCTCATGGCTGGCAGCTTGCAAGACAACTTGTGAATTTGAACGTGGGTTAGCAACCTAGTCGACTCATCCAAATTTCATAGCCAAGGGACGCCCCACCTAGGCTTCAAGCACTACCCAAACACTTAAGGTTCAAAAGGTGTCACTAGTGGAAATATCGAAAAGAAGAAAGCAAGGATTGTGTTACTGCTGTGATGAGAAATACTCCCCGGGCATAAATGCAAGGAACCCAAATTCTTTCAAATTGATGCTACTGATCATAGTTCATCTGAGGAAGCCCCATCATTTGAGGGACTAGAGGAGGAAGATGAGGACAACTAGCCGGAAAATGAGCTCCCAGCTACACCTGAAGAACTAGTTATCTCGCTTCATGCTTTGGCAGTAATTTCTTCTCCCCAAGCTCTCAAAATCAGAGGTTTTATTAAGCATCGCCTTGTAGTAGTCTTGATTGATAGTGGTAGTACGCATAACTTTATCCATCAAAGAGTTGCTGAAGCATTGCATTGTTTTGTTAGAGCAGTCTCTAATTTCCAGGTCCAGATTGTTGATGGGGGGACAATGAAATGTGAAGGCCACTGTGAAAATGTCTAACTTCAAATGGGGGATTATCACCTAAAGACCCACATGTTTGCCATCAACATGGGTGGGTGTGACATTGTCTTGGGTGCTAAATGGATCCACACACTTGGCCCAATCACAATGGATTTCCAAGATTTATATATGAGCTTTAAGCAGAATAACCACACACATACCCTCCGCGGACTCCAGGCAGGTGCTCCTTCTATCATCAGCTCGCATATGATGGAAAAATTGTTAAAAAAAGGCCACCATGGAGTTATAGCCCAATTCAATTCCATTTAGGCCTTTGAACCCACTTCTCTTCATATGCATCCTGAGATGCAACAGGTCTCATGAGCTTCCACCTTCGAGAGGGGAACATGATCATAGCATTACTTTGGTCCTAGGGGCACAACCACCAAATGTGCATCCATATAGATATCCTGTTGCCCAAAATAATGAAATTGAAAAAACCATCAAGGAACTCCTAGAAGCCGGTGTCATTCATCCTAGCATTAGTCCTTATTCATCGCCTATGGTCATGGTGCTCCAAAAAGATGGGGAATGGCGTATGTGTCTAGATTTCAGGGCCCTCAACAAGCTGATATTCAAAGATAAATTTCCCATCCCAGTTGTTGATGATTTGCTGGATGAACTAAATGGGGCTCAATTCATTACTAATCTCGACCTTCGCTCGGGCTATCACCAAATTTGCATGAAAGTAGACATTCCAAAGACTGCTTTCCAAACTCATGAAGGCCATTATGAATTCTTGGTCATGCCATTTGGTCTCTGTAATGCCCCATCCACTTTTCAAAGCCTCATGAATCACCTGCTCAAACCATATCTCAGAAAATTTGTCCTTGTTTTCTTTGATGACATCCTCATCTACAACCTCTCCTGGGAAAAACATATTCAGCATGTAGATATGCTCTTGCAGCTGCTCCGAAAGCATAAATTATTTGTCAAATTGTCTAAGTGCTCTTTTGGCATGGAATAAGTTGAGTATTTGGGCCACATTGTGGGGCGTGAAGGTGTCAGGGTGGATCCCAAAAATATCCAGGCAATGCAGGATTGGCCTCAACCAAAGACCTTGAAGAGCTTGGGAGGTTTTTTGGGTCTCACCGGCTACTATCACAAATTTGTTTGCAATTATGGTCGCATTTCTAGACCCCTCACTCACCTTCTCAAGAAAAATTCATTCCTTTGGAATGATGAAGCGCAACAGGAATTTATAGCTCTCAAACATGCCATGTGTTCCACTCCCGTATTGGCACTAATCGACTTCACCAAATCTTTTGTGATTGAATGTGATGCTTCAGGTACGGGCGTTGGGGCTGTCTTAATGCAGGAAGGTCGACCCTTGGCCTTCACTAGCCAACAACTAAGTGGGACAAATCTGGGACAATATGCCTATAAGAAGGAGATGATGACCATCTTACATGCAGTGGACACTTGGCAACCATACTTATTGGGGCGACATTTCCAAATCTCCACAGACCATCAAAGCCTTAAATATTTTTTGGAGCAACGCCTATCCTCGCCACAACAAAATAAATGGCTAGCCAAAATGTTGGGATATGATTATGAGATAATTTACAAGAAAGGGCACGAAAATGTCATGGTGGATGCTTTATCATGCCAATTTGAGGAGGAAAGCACCCTGCTAGCAATCTCTCTTCCAATTCTAGAGTGGATTGAAGAGGCTCGTAAGGAATGGTTTTCACATACTTTTCTCTCCCAACTCATTAATAAATTTCAGGCGGATCCAAATTCCACAGTGGGCTACTCTTGGTAGGATGAGATTCTTCACTTCAAGGACAAAGTAGTGATATCACTAACATCCACCTTGAAAAGGCGCATTTTGGCAGAGTTGCACTCATGTCCCACTGCAAGATATTCAGGCTTTTAGAAGACTTATGCTTGCACTTGACATTCATTCTTTTGGACAAGCATGAAAAGGGACACTCTTATTTTTGTAGCTGAGTGTGATGTGTGTCAGTGCCACAAAGGAGAAGCAGTCAAATCCCCAAGCACATTACAACCATTGCCCATCGCTGCCTCAATTTGGACGGAGGTTTCTATGGATTTCATTACAGGTCTTTTGAAGTCAGTCATCATGGTGGTTGTGGACAAACTTTCTAAGTATGCTCATTTTTGTTCCCTACCCCACCCTTTTACACCAATTTTGGTGGCTCAATATTTCATGGACTAGATCTTCAAATTGCATGGCATGCCCACTTCCATTATGTCTGATCATGACCCAATATTCACCAGTAACTTTTGGTAGGAACGCTTCAGGCTACAAGGTACCCAACTAGAACTCAGTACTTCCTATCATCCCCAAACTAATGGTCAAACTAAAGTAGTCAACAAATGTCTGGAGACCTACCTCAGGTGTTTCACTTTAGAAAAGAAACATCTATGGGTACAGTGGTTACCTCTAGCCAAATGGTGGTATAATACTAACTATCATGCCACCACCAAAATGACTCCTTATGAAGTAGTTTATGGTCAACTCCCTCCTTCACCTACTTCTTATATCCAGGGATGCTCGAAGGTACAAACAGTGGATCAATTCCTACAGAACCGTGCAACCATATTGACCCACCTCAAAGAGAATCTCCATCAAGCTCAAAATCGCATGAAGCAACAGGCAGACCAACATCGTTCAAAGCACAAATTTCAAGAAGGGGATTAGGTATTCTTGAGGTTGCAACCATATAAGAAAACATCGTCAAAGATAAGGGTTGTCAGAAATTATCTCCAAAATTCTACTAAATGTATCAAATACTTCAGCGCATCAGAGAAGTAGCCTACAAGCTAGCCTTGCCACCCACTGCAAAAATCCATCCCGTCTTCCATGTCTCATGCCTCAAGAAAGTGGTTGGGAACCATTGCAGAATTCAAACCAGTCTACTAGAATTGGATGAAGAAGGTTCAATCTGGCTCCAACCTGAAGAATTTCTTGACATGCGAGAATGGCACTTGCGTGACATTACGATCAAGGAAGTCCTCGTCAAGTGGAAAGACACCTTTCCAGAAGATGCAACCTAGGAACCAGCCACTGTTCTTCAGCAGTTTCTGTAGCTTCAACCTTGAGGAAAAGGCTATTTTTATAGGGGAGGGCATGTTAGGGTCCAACCCTAACCCCCTTATTTATGTAAAGGGTCGAGTCATAGTTATAGTTATTTAAAGAGTCAATAAAGCCCATATTAATAATTGTAAGTGGTTGACCCACATTTAAACAAAGGACCACAATTAGTTGCAAATGGGCCATGGTATTAGATAGATGTTATTAATAAGAACCATGGTTCTGACCCATGGTATTGCATGTATGAATCCTATATAAAGGATAGAGACTCCCCTTGAAGAGTGTCATGTCTTATTTTGTAATCGAGCCCAACTATATTGGAGGTTGTCCCCTTGAAGAGGAAAGTGAACATTGCTTTCCCTTTTGAATAATAAAATACATGCTGTTATTTCTCACTGTTCTGTGTTTTGGGTATATTTCTTCGCATATTTGGTATTCTGGTATCTTCTCGCAGGTCAAGAGCATAACAGAATGCATCACTCAACTACTTGGTTGGAAGCATGCAACAAGGACTTAGAGGTAGAAGTTGCTTTAAATGCCCAATCCAATCATCCAAATTTCATTACATGGGCATGACCCACTTTGGCTATGAGCCTCACCCAAAAAATGAAGGTTCAAAAAGTGTCGTTGACAAAAATGGTGGAAAGAAGGAAACAAGGACTCTGCTACTATTATGACGATAAATACTCCCTGGGACATAAATCCAAGGAACAAAAATTATTTATGTTG
>APFE031470443.1:37910-65452 GCA_000404065.3 Pinus taeda | reverse complement strand
CCTCCCCGCACTGACGTCACCGCCCCCGTCAGCGTGACGTCACCCCTCCTTGCCGCCACTTTTCCTCCACGTCGCATCCATGTCACCCTTCAGCCTGTCCACCCTGCCACCATGTCACTACCACTTGGGCACCCACGTCAGCTGCCACATCACCCATCCGTACCCAGGCCCATGATGACGTTAGCATGACGTCATCACCAAAAAGGCGCCAATATGCCAAAAATGCATAAAAAGACGAGAATTAGCCGTTATTGGTCATTGTTGTTCATAGTTTCCGGAGCTCCTCTGCATGACAAATCGACGTGCAACAGTCAAAACGGCAAATTAACCCACCAAAGTTGCTGCCGCCTCCATTGTCAACCTGAGCACCTACAATTCGTCCGGTTCAAACACCTCCTACGCCATAAAAACCAGGTATTTGCCATAGGCGTCCTCTTTACCCACTGTTCTCCTTCGCTATCCTAATTTCCTGCATAAGAACTCTGTTAAAAACTCCCCATTGATAAATTGACCACTGAAATTTACTTAAGAAGCCAGTGAAAACCCCGCGCGACAAAAAATCTTGAAGAAACCCATGCCCCACTGTAAAATTCACCACAAAAGCAATTGAAGGAGCCGAGCTACCGGCTAGGAAACTAATTTAGCAGTTCCCTCACCCTTGCTAATAGAAATTCCTTGCAAGTAACCAGCTAATTAGCTCAAACACACTCTGGTTCTTCAAAACAGAGTGCCCCACAGTTCATTGAACCTGCAAGAGCCTCCTTACACTGTCAAGTTGCTCACTGCCAAACAGAAGTTGGCCAGCATTCCTCAGCTTCTGTACCAAACTTGAAAATCCAGTAAGACATCCAGTTAAAACTAGACAATGGCCACTCCAGCTGCTCTGGATGTAGCTCCTGTGAATCCACCTAGCAAAGAACTGGAAGCCATGCCACTGGTGGACAGTGATTTCCTCATTACAGACTTTGTGGCAGAGAGGAATTATTTACAAACTTTTTGCTAGCTAAGGAACAGTGACCTGTATGGCATCTGGGAATCCAATCTGCCCACCTACTTCCTGCCTTCTGTGAACATTTTTCCTAAAATCATTCACCTCTGTGCAGAAAACTATGACCAGAATCTCAGAGCTGTGAAGTCTCCATATGGGAGCATCCTTTTCTACATAACACCAGATTCCATCAACCAAATGTTGAACTACAAGCAAACCCAGCTACTATACCCCTTCTCCATTAACTACTTGCTAGATGAGGGCTCCAAGCTCTCTAGCACAGACATAGCTGCAATAGCTAGGAAATTCATGAAGGCAGACTGCCAACCTTCTGGGCCACCTCCTTTTTCTTATGCAGATTTCAATGAGGTAGGCAAGCTACTGGTGGATATGCTAACCTCTATGCTGGGGTTCACCACAAATGAGCATGTTGATGAAACTGTGCTGGTCATGTTGTCTGCATATAGCCTTGAGAAGCCTCCTGCTATGAAGTACAATTTTGCCAAGTACATTGCCAACAAGATACATGACCAATTGTCAAGGTTGAAGAGGGAGGCAATATTTAAGTATTCATCATACATCTATCAGCTGTTCATGTATTATCAGACAGATTGCTTCCAGTGCCCAATCAAGAAGCTAGACTCATAGGGAGAAAGGAGGTCTGTCATCTTCTGGTCTTCAGTCTTCCACCAAGTCCAGAATTATCTCTACTCATACTGTGAATTTATTGACTAGTTTGTGTATCCAGTCACATGCCTCTTAAAGAGGACCCCTCCTATCAGATTGTCCAAGGATATGCAGAAAATCTTGCAGCTATCCAGGAGTTACAAGATAGGTGATTGGTACTTGTACCAAAATCACACAGTCATCAGAATCTATGGTTGTGAGCTTTGTCCCTACATGCTCCCAAAATATGTGCCTATGAGGTTGTTTTCCTTGGAATACTATAGACAACTCATAAACTCTGATCTGACACACTTCCAACAGTGCCAAGAAGAAAGCCAACCTAAAGTTCAGAGACCACCTAGGCCCATTTGTCATGAACAAGAAAGATGGTTGGCAAGAAGCTGATCAAATACTAGGGCAATAGCTCAAACTCAAACGAAGCTTCTGGTGGGTCCCTTATGACCCTGAAGGTTTCATAAGTGCTAGGAGGGTCAAGTATAGGCTGCTAGCCTATAAGCATTGCCCATACCCACAAATACAACACTTTTCCAACTAAGATGAATGGGTACCTGAATCAATAGTAGAGGAATTGACTCAGGAAGAAAAAATGGAGCAGACTGTGAAAGATCTGGAAAAATCTCTTGACTTGGATTCTTGTCAACAGGTCTTCTTCAAACAACCAGTCCAAGTAGGAGAAGGCACTTCTACTACTCCAACTGTACAGGACACCCAGCAAGCTCTAGCAACAACAACTACAGCAAAGGGAAAAGAAAAGATGGATGAACAACAACAGGTAGAGACAGGGCAGCCCAGCACATCAAAGGATCAGCAGTCGGGGCAAGCCCCTCCAGAGCAAACTGAACAAACCCAAATCCCAGTTTTGCAGACTCCTCTCAATGATGAGAGAGGGAAAAAGAGAGATAGAGAGGAGGTCACACCTCCAACAGGATAATCACAGCAACCAGAGGCCAAGAGGCCGAGGATAGACCCTGAAACAGAAGAAGGAGACATCAGTGAGGAAAGGGCAGAAAGCCACAACAGAGAACGGCAAACGAGCCAGCAGACTGCCACTAGCTCATTTCAGCTAGAACAGGCCCAACATCATACCACAGAGGTATCCTCCTCAAGACAACAGGGCAAGAAACCAGCTGCAGTCAAAGAAGGCTTCATAGAGATCAAGGCGCAGAATGAATTGGTGAGAGTGCAACTTTATGAGCAATTCTTGAAGACAACTCCAGCCAAAAAACGAAGATTGATGGATGCCTATGATCTGAAGGAAGAAAAAATGAACTTCACCCATTTGAAGCCTGAAGTCCCACATCCCAAGACCCCTGCAGATTACTACAGAACAAACTTGGAGGTCTTTTCTAAAGACATACACCCCATGGATCAAATTGAGATGCACAAACAGACTGGGGAAATGGTGTATGCAACACTTGCAGACAGGGCAATGCTGGCCCATCAGCTAAAGGAAGCCCTGAAGAACACAAACAGACATCTTGATTTTGAAAGGTTGTCTTCCTCTGTAAAGGACAATAGAATAAAGACTCTAGAGGATATAATAATTGATTTGGGATATGACCCAAAGGATCCAAAGGGTGTTAAAGCCCTTATGAAGAAGAAAGAGGATGACATTGCTGCACTAAGAAGGCAGGCAAATTGCCTCCTACCATTCACCCTCAAACAGCAGAACTTGCACAAGAAAAGCAAGTAGATGATGCTATGGAGCTGCTTCTGGTAATGAACCAAAGAATATTACAAATAGAAGAAGAATTAGAGAAAGCACTGCAGGACAAGCAAGGGGAGTCATCCTCCTAGCCCCCTCAAACATCAACAAATCTTGGACCTGCCCCTCCCATACAAGCAGCAGGAACCCCTCCTGCTATTCCAGCACCTACCACAACTACATCAGCAACAGGAGCAACAACAGAAGCAACAGCAGCAACAGAATCCAGCATGAGCATGGAGGAGTTGATGAAAGCTGTCAAAGAGCTTGAGACTCAGGTAACTGAAATAAATGATGCCAAGGAGAGACTGGCCAAGCTGGAGACCAGTTATGATAAATCAAAGATGACAGTAGCAGAGAAAGAAAGAGAAATAAAGGCCTTATAGGCCAAAGTAAAAAATTTGGAAAGTGAATTGCTGCTAGGTAAAACCCTAGCAGAAATAAAGAAGATTATTTGGGCCAAAATTGGCCAATCTATACAGGACCAATGGAGGTCCATTCAGGCAATTTATGAGCATATTGAGCTGATAGGTGTGGCTCATGTGGAAATACAAAGAGCCAGGACAGCACTGGGAATAATGCTCGAGCAGGCCACCAAAATGATACATTTCCTCAATAACCGCACTAGAGAGGAACTGGCAGCTCTAGAGATAAGCAACAGAACAGAGACAATCCTGACAGCTAAAAAGGTACTAACCTTAAGGAATTTTACTCAAAATATGGAGAGAAAATTTCAGGAAATGAAAGCAGATATTGATGAATTCAGGGCAAAGATGGCCATATTACAGGATAAAGGACTGCCAAGCCTAGTAACTGGCACAGGACAGCTGCTGTCATATAATCAGTATATGAAAAGGATCAACAATTATGTTGAAAACTAGATAACAACATCTAGCAGCTCCACAGAAGAAGCAGGGCCTCCCTCTGGGCAGTCTCTCTATGACAAGTTAGAAAATATGTTCTTTATCGAACATGAAATAAATCATCTGTTTGAGGTGCCTCCAAATTTCTACAGACATACAGAGGCAGATGAAACGCTAGTGAACATGAGGAGGCATCAGCTACCTCTAGCTGATTGGTGGTAGGAAATGTTGGAAATTCTTCCCAGATAATGCCTCTATGTTATTTCCTTTTTTGAAGAAAAATCAAGTTTCCAGTCACGGTACAGGTCGGCAGACAAATCAGCACATAGGTACAGGAAGCATCCGTACAAGTGACTCACCAATGCACCCAGACAATAGGCTCAATTAACGCAGAGTTAAAGGCACAGCTACAGCCCACTTTCCAGAGCCATAAAGTCAAAACCTGTCTGACAGGAAGATAGCAGCGATCTCAGCATTAAATGCTATATTTATGTTTTCATTTACTTTTTGTAAGAGAGTTGGTGGTGCAATTTATTGCACAATAACTCTCTACTGAGATATTTTGTACCCTATTTTTGTATATATATCCCCTCAGATAACGTATTGAGGGTCGGTTATAGTGTAATTCTTTCTGAAGAGCTCTATTGTATTGTGGAGACAATTTTGATAATATAAATTGCTGATGGAGATTTCTGGTTCTTAAGCTGTCTGAAGATGGAAATGAATGGCTCTGTTTAGTTGCAGAATTCCTATGTCATTTGCTGAAGCAATAAGTTTCTCTGAACTGTGTATGTGTTTTCTGTGTATTCCATAATTCTTATGTTTCCATAATCTTAGTAAGTAGAGAAAAAGAATAGCCTAGGATTTGTTTTGAACACCCTATGCTCAATCTCTATTTCTAAATATGTTTTCTTCTGGATTAGCCATAGATATGAATTCTTAATTTCTCATGTGTGAACTAATTATGTCATGGTAAATATTGTTTAAGAATTCTTAACTGATCTTAAGCAATTCTTTCATGTTTCTTTATTTAGCATAGTGAAAGATTCTTAATTTCCTTTCACTGACTAATTCCATAATTTCATCAAAAAATTTGGTAAATTGTTTCACATATGCCTATCTTGCTTTGTAGCAACACTCTGCCTTCATAAATCTACTTTCAGCAGCACAAATACCTCAACTCCATTGCCCAATAGAACAAACTGTCCTATGATCTGTATCTCAGTTCTATCTGAATTCACCAACCCACCAAATTCAAACAAAACAATACACCATAACTAGCCTAAAAACATTCATCAACAAAGCTAAATTATAAAGAGAGAGCCCTCTCTGGTTGCAGGTAGGCTAGAACCTGTAGCTAAAATATTGGTCAGTGGTTACCTCAGCCGTATTCCCTTTAGGAAGCAGGGAACAACCTGAGAGATAACAATAGCGAAGGATGGACACAATGTATGTTGTGCACATAGTGCTAATACCTCTTAAGTTTGTACGAAGCCCGAGTTGATAATTAAAGTTGGTAGCCTTGGGAGTTACAACATTCTTGTTGCAATACCGAGGCTCATCAATATTGACCTCATATATTTTTCATGACCACTCTTCCCAATTGATTCATCATAAGAACAAGAACCTCTCCATGTCATTTTCCTGCATAAGAAGTCATTCCTCCACCATAAAAACTCCTGATGACGCTAACAGACAGTGACATAGATACATAGACACTTACATATATATACATAAACATTAGCATAAAACAATCATATCCATCATGACCCTGTACATACATACATATATGCATACAATCATTAGCATAAACCCATCATGATCAAAACATAAATACTAGATATCAAGGTCAAGGTTAAGAGAACTTCCTTTATTCATGCACAAAATTGAGAACCATTGTTCCCAACTTAGTCAAGCCATCTGACATCCCAGGTCCATTTACTTTACCTTTTCTGGTTACCTTTCTCATGTCCATATTGCCACCATCTATTTACCACAATGGACCCAACTAGTCCAATCCACTGTCATAGTCTTACTCATGCATAGAGATTCATCTGAGTTCCTACAATATTTTTTGGGTGCCACACAACTCTCCCTAAGCTCTATTAACTTTACTCTTTTTCAACCAATTCCCAAGATACTCAAAACATAAAAGGCAATACCAAGAAACAACCAAGAAGAAAACCATGAAAACCAATAACAACATGACACCACAATAAATTGGCATAAATATGCAGCAGACACACGAAAAATCACAAATCAAGTGAAACAATCGCAAAATACCAAAGGCACAGGACTACTACAGACACAATGACTCAATCCCCATGGTTCCCAAGGAAAGCTCAACCCGAACCTTCTTCAATATTTCATGACAGCCTCTTTTGCCATGCAATCCCCTGAATCATACTGCCATAAACACATAACTGTTAGTGTATATATAACATAACAATAAACCAATTACCTTATCTTGTTATTGCAAGCATGTTGCCTTGTAGCTGAACACATATGTGCCATGTCTCAAGGGACTCCAATTCCCTTGACAGATCTACCTGTAACTAGAAACTAGCTGATATACATGTCAAATACATGTCCATGAATATAACACATATCCACATAATGTCATATGAGATTAAGGTTAAGAAGACTTCTTGTACATAAATTACTCATTCACTTGGAATTAGGGTTTCCAAACATAGCCAACGGAATTATTTCCGAATCCCTTCCTTTTACCTTTTTACCTTGTTTCAATCGAGGCTTACTATGCGTTGTCACACCACCCAATTGTTAGCTATGTAAACAAATCAATTGATATCATGTCGCACTAATACCAGACATGTTTCCTAAAACATTTTACACATGTCAACCGCTTGTTCCAAATATCAAGACAACCATATCTATCAATTTGAAATCAACCTTTACCAAGGCTAACAATGACATCATAATCCATAGTCAATCCATAATCATTAGACATAATGCTACAACTATCACCTACTCACACTCAAACACCAAATACATGACATAATCAAACATTCAAACATTAAATATACGACATAAGAAAGCTCGTACCTTAATTTATATCAGGGGAGGCTATCTTGTCTACACAATCAATCTAGTTAGCAAGATATAATTTTACAATATGTCCACTCAAACATAAATAAGATCACGATATCCATAACACTAACTAACTAACATGTTCACATAATATACTTATAAGAATTTATCATTCATGCATAACAACCATGTTTGCAAATTCATCACAAATATGTCGGCTCATACTTGAATATCGTAACCATAACCATCTTCATAGTCCAATCCAACTTAGTATGTTACATATAACATAAAGATATTAATGTAATAACCATAATCATCAAGTTACTAGCATATAACAACAATAAGCTTTATATCATGTTCCCCAACAACATATAACCTAATCATCAAGTTATCTAACATAAAACAACAATAGCAAGGCATACAACCACAGGTTACTATCATTATTGACTATCTGACACATGTACATATGACTATGCTAATAAACTATCATCTATAATGTATGTAGCCATGACATCAAAAGACATACACAAACCTGATGTATATAACCCTAATGCATATAACAATCCTTAACTTACTTACTTACATGCCCAACATGCAAACCTGTATGATGATCTGCTCTTATCCCAAAGTCTAATGTTTCAACCTCATTATGATGATCTACATCTCTTGCTCTATCTCAGCCAACACATTAGCATAATAACAACCAATAGCATCATGATGACCTAAATTTTCATACAATGACTTCACAAGGCATTTTTGACATACTATTCATGTGTAACTATAACAAAGACTATACATGCATAACAACTACATATAGACATATAACACAAGAGTGCAAAACCATATACACATCATTCTAGCTAGAGTTCAGTCATCGATGCATAACCATATCAACTACACAAACCATGACCTCAAGCATGAAACTAACAACCACATCACATGCACTTGAGAATATGTGAACACTGACATTTCTAACATTGCATAATTGACTATACACACATGAAGACCTACTCCATGACAACACCTTCAACCGTCACATGGTGACATCACTAAAACAATGATCAACACCATGTAAATGAAATGATCACATGGACTACATTCATAAGGAACACATGAATGCATGACCAACACACAACCCGAAGAGAATGCAAACACACTTTGATACCACTTTGTAACACCCTCCTCCCACATCTACCCAAGCAACGAGCCAACCGGGTTAAACATGCGACGAGAGGTTACTATGATATGATTCAAACTCCAAGGTAACCATAAGGAAATGGAATTGATGAAAACACAACACACAGACCTCCCTGAAGTGCATCAGGACCCCCAGGAGCTAATCCAGCACTCCAGGTTTCCAACCCTGAGTTAACCTAGCATTTAGATAAATCAAACCCAAAGTCGATCCCATGACAAGGCATGCATGTGACTATAACACTATAATCACTCCACATGCTTGCCAATCATATAATCATGATTATAACTAGCATAAAACCATATAAATATTAGAGATATGGCAACCATTAAATTCACATATAAACCAGCGAAAAAGTAAGAGAACTTAGATTGTATTAATCATAGGAAGATATGACCAGGTTCGGGACTTCCACGTACCACCCAACCATAAACATGGTTGAACGAAATCTCTCTTTCAAACAGTCACCCCTGTGCCATATTCCAAGCATGAATTTGGGATCTCATAGAACAACCAATCCAAGAACAACCAAGGGAAGCCAGAGGTTAAACCACCTTTGCCCTCCTCAAACTGTGATCACACCAAAATAATGCTCCAATCACAAAAACCAAACTTTGAAGGCCATTCAGAATCCATCACTATCCTTGAGGAATTTTTTGTCTCCTTGTCTCTCAGGCTTTACCACAATCCAATCTTGGATCACTAGGTCTTAAATCGAGACCAGTCTCTCAAGCAACAATATCATTCTCTTGGACCATTATCTTCATACAAGAAGAATTATCACATCATAAACGACTTCACCAATATGAAAATCAAGTAATCATCCATAAGATTCATGCATCATCACCATGTACCACCAACATATGTGCGAACCAAGACTAGTATCATAGAAACTTTTCACATGTAGCTCAAGAAATATATTATATATATATATAATATATATATATATAATATATATATATATATATATATATATATATATATATATATATATAGTATTGGTAATGATGTTGAAAACACATTTTCTACTGATTTTTTATGATAACTATATATCTCTTAAGTCGCACTTAGTGAAGATGATTATGTTATGTTTTTGTCATTCTGTTTTCTACGATGCTTTAGCTGCATATGGTGCAGTTATCGATGATGCCTATATATATATATATAGGCATCATCGATAACTGCACCATATGCAGCTAAAGCATCGTAGAAAACAGAATGACAAAAACATAACATAATCATCTTCACTAAGTGCGACTTAAGCGATATATAGTTATCATAAAAAAATCAGTAGCAAATGTGTCTTCAACATCATTACCAATACTTCACCAATGATATATTTCTTATCATGAACATCATTATGCGACAAGGAATTCTCAAGAAATTAGAATGCCAAAAATGCATTATTAGAAGCATAACAAATGCTCCCCTTGAACCTGTGCCAACTATTCACTATCAGGTCTGATCATATCCATCTTCATCAATCAGTGAAGCCATCAAAATAACCAAAGAAACAATGTCATATTTCAACAACTCATAAACCATCACAAGCCAATACCATTTCTAAGTAACATCTGAGCATCAACATACTATAACCAATCAATGTCATAACAAGAAATCCTAATAATAACTGTCTGAAGCATATCAAAACCTCTCCTTGAATCTGTCCCACTATTTCTTCATCTCAGAGAAACATACACGGTTGGATAGATCAAAACTCATGTATATATGTGATTTTCCTTCGTAACGTACAGAAAGTAAAATGCTGAATTTTTATAACCACAGCACCCCTTGAACCCGTATTGTATGTTCTTGTTCACTATTACTACATCAGACGCATTGTTAGTAATATAAGCAACATGAATATCAAATTAACATGGGAATCATCATTAAGATATATGTATGTATAGCTCCCCCTCAGGTTATACACCAATAATATGAGGACCTGATAGTCGTCATTAACACTTTATGAGGTCATGTACCTCACATTAATTTTGTAGCCATTGTGAGAAGTAAGTTTTAAAAATAATGGATTGCAGTAGGGTAAATATTCCCTACATTTTTGACTGGTGTTCCTTCTTCCTCTAGATATGCTTGCATTTTCTAATTATGTGCTAGAACTTTTCCCATCTCCTGGTTCTATTATGCATACTTGACCTAAAATCAGTGGCCTTATGCCCAAATGAGTTACAAGAGAAACAATATCCATAAAACCATTCTTTTTTCCTAGGGACTAATCTTGACCTTGATATAGGAGATTTTATTTCAGATGTGTGGCTTGAGTCAGTTTTCCTTTGAACAACATTATACTGGTTTTTGTCATCACATTGTGTATTTGAAGCCATGTGATTGTACGTAATGCTAGTCTTGATTAGAGGAGAGAATTGCTCTTTAATAATATTCTCTAGAGACTCAGATTCCTTTGCCCATTTTTTGATCTTCTCATAATCTTCCTTTAGGGTCATAACTTCATATTCTAATGTTTCACAATGCTTTCCCTTTTCTTGAAGTTGTTTTCTTACGATTTTTGTTCCTCTATTGGTTGCTTCTAATTCCATCTTTAGCATCTTTATTTCCTCAATCATATTATTTCCTTTTGTTTGCAATTATTTGTTAGCATTCCTGAGCTTATCATTCTCTTTTGATGCTTTGATTAAATCATTTGCCTCACAATTATATGATTCAGTAATTCACTGATCTTCAAGAGACATAAGTACTTGATAGTGAGTGTTAGAATCTGAATATGAATTTTCTTGGTCATTGGATGTGCTGTGACTATCTTCACTAGAGTAAAATATTTTCTTAACAAAGAACTTTTTTTTAGCAACATTATTTCCATTCTCTTTATGTTTTTATCTATATGGACATTTGGATGCATAAAGGATGACTCTTCCACAAGAAAAACATTTAAAGGGAAGCTCACCTCTGATTTTTCTAGTTCCTACTTGCAATTTCCTCATGAAGTTTGCTTCTTCCTCATCTCATATGTAGCTTATATATGATGGACCACCTTTCCTCATCTCAAATGTTGTCAATATTTAATGGAAATGTTCAAGTGTGAGACTTTTCATATCTTGCATTTCTTCAATGGCGGAGACTTTGGAATCAAACTTTGGAGTTAGTGATCTCAAAATATTATCAATAACAGTAACATCTTTTATTTCATCACCAATATTTTTCATGGAATTAACAACCTCATCTACTCTAAGGAATAATTTTATAATGATTTCAACATCATGTATTTTAAGAGTCTTGTACAATATTCTAAATGATTGGAGTTTAGCACATTTTACCTTGATGTCACCTTCATAACTTTGGAGAAGCTTATCCTACATTGCCTTTGTGGTTTTCAGCTGCATTACTTTCATGAAATCAGACTTGGGCATACTTCCCAAGATGACATTTACAACCTTTGCATTGGTTTCATATTGTTTCTTCCCTGTAGTATCTATGGGAATAGAGGTTGTATATTGATATCCACCTTCAACAATTGTCCATACATATGTTCCAAGTGCCTGCAAATATGTCGTCATTCCGACATTCCAAAAGATAAAGTTAGTTCCATTAAATAATGGTGGTTTGATAAAAAATACCCCTACTTGACTACTCATCTTAACAGATCTCCCTTAATCGATCAAGCTTCTATTGAGGAACTTGCTCTGATACCAATTGTTGGGAAAAATACTGGGGGGGGGGGGGGGGTGAATCAATATTTTAGAACTCACTTAAACCTTTCAATTTCTTATTCATATTTTTGTATGCTACTATCATTAAGTAAGCTAGTGTATGTACACGACTATGTTGAAGACAAACAATGTATACCCACATAACTGCCTTTTATTTATTTCAACATTTTTTAAACTTGAACCAGTGTATCATTACTTCATTAGACATTAATAAAAAAATTAACCATGAGCAGTAAGAGTAGAATAAACCATCACACATTAGCAACACAACAACACATGAGGACACCAAGATTTTAGGAGGAAACCCAATGTGGGCCCAAAACCACTGCTGTCATCATCTTTGTCTTCTTCTTTTATTATGAAGGAAAACATCTTACAATCCTGTATTGGTGCAAACTCATACTAATACACAGGCACCCACCTGCAAAAAGCTACAACCTTCTCTTGTTCTCCAGCACCCACTTGAAGGGAGCTCCAACCCCCTAATCTCATTTACTGTCACCCACTAAAAGGGAGCTCCAACCCCCTAATATCGTTTACTATCACCCACTAAAAGGGAGCTCCAACCCCCTGAATAGATTTACCAACTTCCACTAGAAGGAAAATTTGACTCCCTCACTGAAGGCTCCAACCCTTAGAACCTCTGTGGACCATGTTTCATAATGTTTCATACTGGAGCCACCTGACTTAAAACATCAAAAATGTAGGCCACCTTTCATCATATTTTTAGACTGGATCCACTTCCATCACTTAATCCCAATATCAAATAAAAATTATGAAACCAATCACTATATCAAATCACTCAATCATTGAACCAATTGAATCATCAAAAAAATCAATGAATATTAATCAACCAATGAAACTAGATCAAACCAATTCATAACAGATCATATTAGTGCAAATCCATTCACAAGTATACCAAACCATACTATGTTCATCCCAAAACTAAATTTTTGTCATTGCAAACCTTGATCAATCATATGTTAGAAGGTATATACTCTCGTTCTAAATCATAACCACACATGTATGCGATTCGCCTTAAGAGGACCTTCATATAGATCTCAAAACATTGAACAACTGAGTCTAGATAATTGTCACACTGAATAAATCACTAAAGCACATACTGAAACCATCATATATCATTGAACTGAATACAGATAACGACACAGTAGCTTTTCACTAGCGAGAATTCCATTCCATAATCAATTCAACCTAACCAGTATGGTCAAACATAGATTATTATAAGATAGACTTCATTGACATATAGAAGAAAACATAACAAATTGATCCAATATCATCAATATCTCATATTGAAAAACCCCAACATGTATATACGACTCTTCCAAAACACAGCCACGTATGTACACGATTTTCATGCTTGACACCTATGTACACATTCTGAACTTTCGTAGAATCTATACGCAAATACCCAAAAGCATATCTATGTATGTACATGCCCTCTAAGAGGCAAACAACATATAATCTGTATTCACTGAATCATACCTTCAATGCAACCACAACACACACTTTTCAAACCTTAATGTCACACATCCATATCAGATATCATTACCACAATAGATCTATCATTGTTAGTAATAATCATAAAAGATCAAGAAAGCATATTCATTAGTCTCTAATATAATTTCAAGTCTCTCAAATCTGAACCTTCTCCATGCTCCTTAGTGCACACTTGTTTTAGATCAAATCATTCATCAATAATCCATGACTTGCGCACCTAGACTTAGCAAATAACTTAGGTCAATCCCTTAGTAATTCCATTGTTATTCTTTGATGGGATAAAATGTTTGTTGTCACACTCATTACTAGGGGCCAATACCATTTTAAAGACCTCTGGTATTCATAATACCTTGGTGTGGATTCTGTACGTGACTTCTCCTCACCATACATGTGTATGTATGCGACCTTGCTTCACAGAACCCACATATGCTTTCTCAAACTTTACCTTCATCATTCTTCCATCTCTAAACTGATATTACATTGTTCATATTACTTGTAGCATATTTATAACCATCATGTTGACATCTCTATCAAGTAGGTTGCCATCAAGGACAACACATTAGAAATAATGCCAACACTTTCAAATTGATGCTACTAAAAACACCTTCATTAATGAAGCTCCTTCCATTAAACTAATTGAGGACGGAGAGGATGAACTCCTAACAAACCTAGACATAGATACTCCAAATACGCCAGATGATTGGTTATCTTACTCCATGTCTTGGTCGAAATTTCCTATCCCTAGATTCTCAAAACATGAGGTTTTATTAAACATCAACTAGTAGTGGTGTTTATTGATAGTGGAAACATGCATAACTTTGTCCATAAGATATTAACAAAGGAAGTTCATTGTTTTTTCAGGGTGGTATCTAATTTCCAAGTTCTTATCACTAATGGGGGGACCATGAAATGTGAAGGACGCTTTGAAAATATTAAGCTTCAAATAGGGGATTATCACCCTCAAATCACACATGTTTTCCATTAAAATGGGTGGTTGTGACATTGTTCTTGGTATTGAATGAATTCACACATTGGGCCCTATCACAATGGACTTCCAGGAATTATATATGAGATTTAAGCAAAAAGACCACACTCATACATTGTGGGGACTCCAGGCAGTTTCTCCTATTATAATTATCTCACATCGAATGGAGAAGCTTTTAGAAAAGGGCCATCATGGGATAATATCACAATTTAATGCCATTCATGTCATTGAATCCACTCCTCCTCTCATTCATACTGATATGCAATAGGTATTATATCAACACCAGCAGATCTTTGACAAACCTAAGGAGCTCCCACCCTCTAGGGGTGAACATGATCATAGCATCCCTTCTTAGGTACCTAGCCTCAAAATGTCCACCCCTATCGATATATTTTTTCCCATAAGAATGAAATTGAAAAAATCATCAAGGAAATCCTCAAAGCTGATGTTATTTGTCCTAGCACCAACCCTTATTCATCTCTGGTGGTCATGGTTCTAAATAAATATGGTGAATGGTGCATGTTTCCAAATTTTAAGGCCCTTAAAAATATCACCATCAAGGACAAATTTCTTATCCCATTAGTTGATGATCTGCATAATGCCAAAAATTGTACCAATTTGGACTTCCGCTCAGGCTATCACCAAATATGGATGAAGGAATTTGGAATTCCTAGGAAATCCTTCCAAACTCATGAAGGCCATTATGAATTCTTGGTCATTCTATTTGGTATCTCTGATGCCCCATCCATTGTTCATAGCCTCATGAACCACCTACTAAAACCATTTCTTAGAAATTCATCCTGGTAGTTTTTGATGACTTTCTCATCTACATCATAACGTAGGACACTCACCTTCAACATGTTGACCAAGTATTGCAATTGCTCCAAGATCATAAATTGTTTATCAAATTATCCAAGTTTTCCTTTGTAATGGAAGAAGTAGAGTATTTGGGAGACATTACGGGTCATGAATGAGTGAGGGTTCATCTAAAAAAGATTCAAGCAATGCAAGACTAGCCCCAACCAAAAACCTTGAAGAGTTTGAGGGGATTCTTGGGTCTCATGGGCTACTATCGCAAATTTGTCTGTAATTATGGACACATTTCCCGACCCCTCACTAATATTCTCAAGAAAAAATCATTTCTTTGGACTAACGTAGCTCAACAAACCTTTTTGGCTCGCAAAATGACCATGTGCTCCACTCTAGTATTGGCCCTACTAGACTTTACAAAACCTTTTGTGAATTAATGTGATGCTTCATGTATGAGCATTGGTGGAGTATTAATGTAGGAAGGTCGACTATTGGATTTCATGAGTAAACAACTTAGTGGCAAGCATATGGGTCAATCTACATATGAGAGAGAAATGTTGGCCATATTACATATAGTAGACACTTGGTGACCATACGTATTGGGGTGTCATTTCCAAATCCGTACTGATCATCATAACCTCAAATTGTTTTTTTGTGAGCAATATCTATCGTCACCATAACAAAATAAATGGCTCACAAAATTGTTGGGATATGATTATGAGATAATTTACAAGAAGGGGTGTGCCAATGTAGTGGTTGTTTCCTTATCACGCCAATTTGAGGATGAGGGAACCCTTTTATACCTTTCTCTACCCATACTAGATTGGATTGAAGAGGCCCATTATGAATGGTTCTAGCACCCCTCTCTCTCCCAACTCATTAACAAATGAAGAGAAGATCCTGATTCCTTAGAGGACTACTCTTCGAAGGATGAGGTTATTCTCTACAAGGATTGGGTAGTGCAATCCCTGACATCCACCCTCAAAACTTCGCACCTTAGAAGAGAAGCACTCATCTATGGTCACATGACATTCAAGGTTTCATAAGACTTATGTAAGAGCACACCACTATTTCTTTTGGACCTGAATGAAAGGACACAACTATTACTTTTGTAGTTGAATGCAATATATGAGAGTGCAACAAAGGGGAACCAACCAATCTACCGGGAACATTACAACCATTACCACTCCCTTCTTCCATCTAGATAAATGTTTCTATAAATTTCATTACAGGTCTCCCAAATTTAGGAAAAAAATTAGTCATCATGGTGGTTGTTGATAGACTTTCCAAATATGCTCATTTTTGTGTGCTACCATACCCATTTACCCCAAGATTGGTGGCTCAAGTTTTCATGGACCAAATATTCAAACTACATGGCATGTTGACTTCCATTGTTTCTAATCGAGAACCCACTTTCACCGGAAAATTTTAGGAGAATATTTTTAAGCTACAGGGAATGCAAATCCAATTGAGTACAACTTATCATCCCCAAATTGATGGTCAAATAGAAGCAATTAACAAATTACATTTGGAGACCTATCTGCAATCCTTCACTTCAAGGGGTACAATGGTTCTCTTTAGTTGAATGGTGGTATAATAATAACTATCATGAAGCCACTAAGATGACGACATATGAGGCAGTGTATAGCCAACTCCCACCTTCACCAACTTTTATATCCCTAGATTTTCCAAAGTATAGGCAGTTTATCAGCTCCTACAGAATTGCGCTACCATGATTGCTCATCTCAAAGATAATCTACATCAAGCTTAGAATAGAATGGTTGACCAACATTGTTTCAAGTAGTCATTTCAAGTAGGTGAACAGGTGTTCCTGCGACTCCAACCTTATAAGCATACCTCTCTCAAAGAAAAGGTCTATCGAAAACTAGTAGTAAAATTATATGGGACTTATCAGGTACTTCATCGTATAGGAGTAGTCGCTTACAAACTAGTCCTAAAAACTACTTCAAAAATACACCTAGTATTCCATGTAACTTGCCTCAAGAAAGATGTGGGGAATAATTTTCGGGTTCAAACAAGTCGTCCAAAATTGGATGAGGAAGGCTCACTTTGGCTTTGCCCCGAACATGTCCTCGATACTTGCGGAATACATCTATGCGGCCACCTGATGAATGCAGTCCTCATCAAGTCGAAAGAAGCCTCTCCAAAATATGTGACATGGGAACCAACCACTATTCTTCAGCAATTTCCATAGCCGCAGCCTTGAGGACAATCCTAATTTTGATGGGGGAGGGCATGTTAGGGTCCAACCCTAACCCCTTTAATTATGTAATAATCCCAAGGGGCTTAGTCTGAGTCATAGTTAGTTATTTGAGTCAATAAATCTTGTGAGTAGTTATCTGCATTAATAATAAGTGTAAGTGGTTAACCCACATTATAGAAAAGGGACCACAATTAGTTATAAATGTACCATAGTTAATAAATAAAGTGGTTAACTCGTATTATGCAAGGGACCACTAGTATTTAGGTTTTTGGATGTCATAAAGCTATATATAGTTGTAGATAGCAAGGGAAGAATCATTGAGTCTTATTGTAATTGAGCTCTGATCTATTGGAGGTTGCCTCCTTGAAGAGGCAAGTGAACATTGTAATCTTATTTTGAATAATACAATATCTTTGAACCTTGTCTCATTTCATGTGATATTTCTGTGTTTATAGCAATATTGTTTTGTATTTTTGGCATTTTGTTATTCTCACAGGTCAAGTGCATAACAACCCCTGAAAATTTCCAAACTCCCATGCAATTCCAACGAAGCATATTTGGTTGGAATACAAGCTTGCTACTTTGTGATGCCCAACCTATGAAGTATTAAGGACTTCAATGGCTTTGCACAACCCTCCCTGATATTGAACAACTATCGATACCATTATTACAACAAGTTTGAACCCTCATTTTCTCACTAACATTCAGACATTATCCATGGACATATTACAACCCAATAAATCTATAAACATGCCTACTACCAGGGACAAAGATAGACCAAGCCATGAATAACACTACTTAACAATTTCAATCCCAATAGTGGTATAAATACATATATCATAAAATAGACTCCACACATAGGACTATTAACTTCATTGATAAACATTTATCATAGTATAGAGACAATCAACTATCTCAAGTATTCAATAACCATGTCCAAGCCAAGCAATGGAGTCCACATGCTATACTAGTTAACATATCATATTAAGCATGCATGCAGCACTATATAACTTTTCTCTATATTTCCTGAGAGTACCAACAACCCAAGGATCTACAAATCCTTCAAACCATGAGAACATTCACACAACCATCTTGATGTAAATAGATAGGAATAACACATTCCTCCATTAAAAATGATGATACAATGACAACCCTTATACGAGGTAACATCATTTATTATTTACATTGCAACACATCTGAAAGTGAGGATACTTATTCGAGAATGAAAACTGAGGGAGGGACTTCAACTCTCCACCCAACCATAGGATAGTTGCATTGCAATATTACTTGCAGTTGACCACCCCCAAGCTAGATTCAGAGTCTCAGGAGTAAGTTCTTAAGGGAATTCACCTCTATGCCAATCAACCAATTCACACAAGAATCTAGAGCTCACAATGTATCCACCTAATTACAGGAGTCTAGAGCACATAGTGTTCCCACCTGTTTTGACAGGGATCCAAAGTACATAGTATCCTTCCACCCACTAACCTATAGGTATTTCAAGTATGCACAAATTTTCCCCTTTGTTTACTAGGACTCTAGAGTAAATTGTGCTCCACCTACTCCACCTCACAAGCCTCTAAAATGCATAATGTCTCCAACTGCTTCTTCTCTTCTCTTCTCTATTATGCAGGGATCTAAATTGCACGATGGTTCTAACCCACTAAACTAGTGGGTATCCAGAATACATTATGCCTCTACCTGTGTGTTCTCGTTCTAGCGCCAATGTTTCTCCTTGTGTTTTGTTCAACGCGTTCACCTCACAGATCTCATATTCCTATCCATTCATACTCCCTGTGCATGAAGTTTACAGTTTATCGAACCATTGTCACTATGCATGTGACTTCTTTCTCATTTTTCTATCCAACTTCCCTTTCGACATCCACTACTCTGTGTCTTCTCTTTCCCGTCGACCTCTTTTCTTATGTTGACTCCTAGTCTCTCCTCTTGCATGTTGATCACCCAACACGCCACTCAAGGGAAAGGTGGTATGGGCTTGCCCTTCAATCAAGAAGCCCATACTTAACCTCCCTACCTGTCGTGTAGCCCATTAAAACTTAGTCAGAAATATTGGTAGCATATTAAGTAAAACACCCTGATTTTAGCTACTTCCCAAGCAAATCCTCCTCAAACTTCTGAATATGTGTCCACTCCTCTCATCCTAGTCATTATGTTCACATTTCCACAATATTTACATGAGTTACAATTCATAGTAATTATTACAAGAGGGATAGAAAAAGGGTTGTCTAAGTGTTGGCCTTAACTTTCATTATCTAATGATCTGCTTGCCTTCTACCAAGTATCAAAGAGACTATAATATGCCTAGAAAACAAGAGGTCACCTATTGGATGGAAGGTGAGGAAAGGAAAGGCTATTACCATGCTCATGACTTAGGGTAGGTGGAATACAACATCAATAACCTCCTTGGATGCTACTATCACTTAGACTTAGACTAATTGTTGGTTGCATAGGGAAATGTAGTAATTTTGGCTGGGGGGAGATGATGAGTGTCAAATTTGGCATATTTCCAATGCCCATCTAGGACATTTTTGCATGTGATTTTCCCATTTTCACCTTATTCCACCAAAAAACTTCTTGCCCATAAAAATCCATTTTGGTCAAGGTATAGTTATTCTCTTAATATTCCATTTTAGTGCTTATTTATGTGTTTAATAAGATAATTGCATTTTTAAACTATCCAATGGTATTAAGGAGGTAGAGTTACACATGTATATTTAGTTAGAATCTAGATACTAGCATTGCAAATCACCATGGATAGTTTTTACAACTCCCTATAGCTAGGCACTGCAACTCCCTGTTTCCAGGTGTTGTAACTTCTAGTTTCTAGGTGCAACGACTCCTAGTTGCTAGGTGTTGAAACTCTCGATTGGCAAGTGTTGCAAATTGTTGTTATTGGTTACTATAACTCATTATTTCAGTGCAACATTGAAAAATTCAAGTGCTACAAATATAAGCTACTAACACTTGTGTTTCAACTTCGAGATGATGACACTTGTGTTGTAACTCCAAGATTTTGACACTCACATTACAACTCTTTATTGTTGCAACTCTGTTTAGTGCCATTGTTGTAACTCACTTTAGAAGCAACTGTTGCAACTTAGTCAAGTGATTGTTTGGAAAGCTATTGTAACTTTGGAAAAGTTTTAAAACATGTTATCTCATTCACACAGTTATTTCCAACAAGGCACCCAAATCAGTAAACCAACCGATCTTCTAATGCAAGAAAGTGATAAGGGAAATTGGTCACTCCAAAAGGAAAGTGTGACCCAGCTACTACTTGTCACACAACTAATTGAGTCAGCATTTGCTTGCCTTCTATATTATGAAGGATTTCTTTGTAACTAGATGGAATAGTCATATTTTCATGGCTTTCAATTGAACTCTTAATATAGTTTTGACATTTGTATAAGTAAAATAACTAGAGATGAACAGAAGAATGAATCAAAATCTCAAATCTAAAATTTGGAGAGACTCAACTAGTTTGCAATTGTAATTTAATTTGTGCAATATAAGTTCGTATTCTGTTCCAGTTCAAATTTATGGTGTGTTAATTGGATAGCACATTGTTTTTCCTTTAACCAATACATTGTCTAAGGAGGTAGGGCCCCCTCCATAGTTAGGTATTTCTGTATATTGTAGTGTTGTTGTATTTTTATTTGCATTTCTTTATTTCTAGTAATTCCCTCGTTTATTGTATTCTCGCAACCTTGATTCTCCTATATAAACATAATTGCAACTATAATTTTGTTATTTACAAGTATTGCAACCCTAACATTTAATCTGGTTATTTACATATTGCTGCAACTCTTGAACATATACACAACTACAACTCTTACATATCTAACACATGATCTGGTTGTTGCTGCAATTTGTGTTCAAATGTAGTTGTAGCTTAGATTTAAGGTTGATGCTGCAAATCGCATTGATGTAACTTTGCAATTAATATTACAATATTTTCTTTGTAGGTTTAACTAATTACTCTGTTTTCATATTTATGTTTTTCTTTACCTTATTTTCTAGAAGTTGCAATTGCTTTTATGGTGTGACCCATTATAACACAACTTGGTTTAGATCTCTTGCAACTTATGATCTTCGAAAGATTTATTAGCCATTGCATTTCATCTGAATTTCTATTTCGGGATTCAAGATCATCTAGAGCACTTGAACAAGTCAGCTTCTACTTCCATTCTGTTCACTTTCTTGCAATTGTGTTTACTTTCTTGCAAGTACATTAATTTCCTACAAAATGTGCTCTTTACTTTCTTGTAAATAGTGTTTTTTATTGCAAAAGTGGTGTGTATTCCTTCTAGTGACTTGTGAAAGAATCTCAGCATCTATTCATGTGAAATTCATTTAGAATACTACAACTATAGATTTTACTAGCATAGATAGTGCATGACAATTCATAAGTTCCATACAAACGCCATTTGATAATTAAATGCATTGACTTTTGGTTGTATTTATGAACAATTATAAACGTAGTTAAAAATCATGTCACATGTGACACACATCCAATAAGAGCTTAGGCCTCAACATAGGGCCAAGATGTCTCACTTTGGGGTACCTACCCTCTTAGCCAAGACACAATAGGCCAATGTCTCATTAGGGATTTGAACTTGGGTGGGGAGGGTGATAAAATTACCATTCAAATATTCAAGCTATTTGCAATTTTTTTATCAGTTCGGCATTGGTGAAGCTACATCATGGTAATAGGACAGGGAATTTAACCGGTGACTTAACATTTAGGAGTGCCTTAACATCACACTCGATCACCATCTATCTAGGACCCGTGGACAAGCAATTTGCACTTGTAATAAAATGTTTTGACTCATTATCATTACCCTTCATGTAGTTTAAATATCTAAGTTTCAACCTAAAATATTTAAGGAAAAAAATGTATTAAATACAAAGAATATTCTATTAAAGTTGAACCTCAACCATGATTTGAGTATATTTTCTAATCTTAGTATAATATACCAAGTGGGATTTTGGATTTATGTAAAAATTCTTGGAATTTATAGAGACCCATCACCATATGGGCAATATTGGTATTTCTTTATTCTAGTTCTGAAGTAATGGAGAAGAACTGTGATAAGAAAGCTAAACGATGATAACATACCTTTGTTAAGGAGTTTGAATGAAAATGTGTGTTTGTGAGAGTGTAGATTAAATGACGATCTTAATGCATCATTATGGCAGGGTTTAATCACATATTCTTGCATGAAAATGGATAGAGGAATATGATTTAGTTCATTTGATTATAAAGGTTTGAAAGGACTATGGAAGAAGATTTTGGTCAATAAGCAGTGACCTCTTTTAAATTGCGTTTCATATATTATTGTTATTGGCATGTCCACATTGAAAATTGTTAGCCAACTAGTTGAATGGATTAAATTAGTTTTATTGTAGAAGTGATATTTGATTCTACATCGGTTTCTTAGAGATTTTATGGATAGCCTTAAATCTGATCACTCGAGATGCACAAAAACATGATTATAAATCCAGTGTTTAGTATTTGTTATTTTCCTCATGAAGAGTGATATGTGCATCACACACTATGGTGATAGTGTCTACTTATCTATTTTGATAATAAAATTTTAATACTAAAATTAAAGCATATGTCAATAAATACCTTGATATTTTCAAGTTATGTCCATTCATTTTAAAATATATGCATGAATATGCGTTTAAGACCAGAAATATGTTTTTCATATAACTTTATTTGATTTTTATCTATATTACATACATGAGATAATTGAGTCATAAGTAATACAAACTAAATAAGTATTACTAAATAAATGGTGGAAACTTAAAGATACTGGTTATAAAAAACATGAATATGTATTATATGCATGATATATTTGAGTTTTAAATAAAACAAACTAAATAGATGTTGGAAATTTGCAGAGACCATTAACAGAAAGAATGAATATGTCTTTGATCTAAACTATAAAGTTTTTTCATGTTTTTCTCTAATTTTGATATGCATGACATGCATAAAATATTTAAGTTCTATGTAAAAGAAACTAAAAAGATGTTGGAAACTTGCATATACCATTTATGGAAAGCATGAATATGGACCTCTAGTCCAAACTATGTAGCTTTTTCATATAAGTTTCTTTAGTAAAACAAACTAAGTAGATCTTGGAAACTTGTTGATACCATTCATGGAAAGATTCATTTAGTTGGGTTAAAAGGAAGAGGATATCCCTTAGAGTTATTAAGATACTTTTGTGCTTACATGGGTGGGATGATCCTAAGATAATTCATGCGATGTAAAAGAAGGAACCATCACAATGAATTATTATACTTCACCATAATTTCAATAATTTCATCATATTAATGTTGGTAGGTTATCTAGTAGATATTCTCTTGGATACAACTCTTTCACCTTATACACGTATAAAAATGTCTTTGTATATAATTTTAGTTTCAGTTCTACTTTGCTACTCTATTCATTGTGGAAGAAATTTCTTTGATCCTATATGTTCATATCTCATATAATTGTTGTACATCCATAAACAATTCCAATAAATAGTTTTTGTGGCTGTCAAATTCCATCCGATGAAACATATGTTTAATTTTGTTAATTTGAATCTCAATCCTCTAAACTAATTAATTTCACTATTGATTGAAATACAAAAATATACAACATAAATTTTTTATGGCCATTAATAAATCTAAATTATCAATGGCCACTATTTTTTTTTGAGTCTATTGTTTAGTTTATATGTGGAGTTGTATATACATTTTGTGCATGTTGCATTATATTATATCCCAATTCTAGTATTTATCAGTTTCCTTTGGATGACTATCTTGTTGTTACCATGCCCAATAATAAGCCACATATGTATGTTTTTTCACTGATTCAAATTGAATCATCATATAATTTGTCAAATCTCTTGATAAATTGGAGGAATTGGCATGTAAGGCCCATTTTGGTGGTAGGTCCTAGTTTGGAAAATTAGGGTCTTGAACCTTTTAGGGTTGTTTTGAGGAATCAAATAGTGTTTTTTGTGATTGTGGTGTTTATAACTTGTGCTTATACCCTCAACATTGATCTACACATTAAGCGTTTTCCAATGGTCTGAAAATCATGTCAATTAGAACTCTTATGCAAAAGTTTTCCTCTTGTAAGTTGACCTGCCTTGTTGACCACCATCGTACAAGTGTATGTCATGTCAGTGTCTCATTACTCATATATGTGGGGCTAGCCATGAGTATAATTTCAATAATATTATAGAAGTTCCAAAATATTATCACAATTGGCGATTAAGGAAGTCAGAAATGTAACCCTAAATGGTTATCAAGCTATGTTAAAGATTGAACCACTAGAAGGAGAAGAGCTTCCATTATTTAGCATTGTACATTATTCCATAGTTGAGAAAAACACATGAGAGTGGTATTTTGTGAGCATAACAAAGTAGGAGGGGGTTTCTGTAGCAACAATTCAGGTTATAGTGATCCGTAAACTTCCTTGGATATTCCAATGGACAATTTGTCACAATATACTTGATAACTTATATTTAAAAATATGAAACCTAAATTATGAGAATTAATTTCTCCTTATATTTCAAGATTCATTAATTATTGTGTTATGCTTATGAATGAAATAGATAAAATATGGAAAATATAGAATACACAATTAAAAATCATGGACCAGAATGAACACATGATATGATTTGGGAAACCTTAATGGGAGAAAACCTCGTAGGAAGGCAAGGTTGCATTTCTCTCTATTTATTCGAATGGAAAATATATGCATGTGAAAATGAGTGATACATGTGGCCCATGGGTTGCAACATTGCACACGTTTTCTCTATTTTCACTCTCTCTCTCTCTATCCACTCTTAGTTACAACACTCATCTATGGAAAAAATGTACTTGAATAAAATGGAATCTCTTTTACTCTTAGAGGCCTGGTTATAACATAGCATGATAGCCTACTACTGGTTAAGTTTGAAAGCCTTCAACTCTTAAATAAATTTACAATATTTACTCTTTTAGAGCCTTATTCATCATGGCATGGCTTAGCTATTTTTATGAATAATGAAGATTGACACGATATCTTCTCAAATCATGGCAATCAAAATGGGAAGGTCAACTACTAGGTGGCATGAATTTTACATACATACTCCCATTGAGGTAATTATTGCATCATTGGAAAAGTATATATGTCTAGAATAGTGCTAGGAGGCGTAGTGCTTAAGTGGAAAAGTTATGTCCCAAAAATAATGGTGTTTGATGCCTCAAACTGCTTTCAAAAGGTTTTAGACCTCAATTTGCCAAACTAGAACCCATAGGTAAAAATGGTCTTGTGAGTTTATTATTCCAATTTTTCCACTCTAAGAGCATCAAGATGGATGAGAAATAATATAATGATCCAAACTAGTTCGCATAGTGTCAAAATATAACTCCATAACAAGTTCACATTCCTTTGCATGTGCATTTTACAATTGAAGCAAAGAGAACAAAGCATAGGCCTCACATTCTAGTTGGGTTTTCTCCTATATTTGGTTTTCTAGGATAAATCTTTCATTCATTTTTGTGGATAGTGTATACTTGTTCTTATTCTTTCATTTTTGTATTTCAAATTTTTCATAAAATATAAGTAAAGCTAATAATTTATTAATATAGGATCTAAGGAAATAATAATTTACATAGTCTAAGATTTCAAAATCTTATAACATTTGTTGTGACAAGTTGCTTTAATGAAATATCCACAACAATTTAAAGATTAATTACTTTTATTTTTTTAATGTAGCATTAGGGTTGTGGATATTTTAAATTTAGTGAGTCATAGCATCAAACCTTAATTACAACTTTTAATTTTTCAAGGATAATTTGTTTATATATCTAATCATTATGATCTTTGCTAATATGTCAAGATTTGTGTTTTACATCTTATATTCCTATTACTTGTGGTTGTGTTGATAATTATCTATCGAGAGAAATATTATTAGTAATCGTTGTATTGATTGATAATTCAATAATGAGTTGCAAATGAATATATCACAGAAAAGCATACAATAGTTGAATGCAAACTATTGGACACAATATCGCTATATGTATTTTATTTCCCATCAACTTATCTATATAAAGATAAAAAAAGAGTTTCATTATATGTGAATGGTGATTATATTGAAAGATGAGATGGATTTATTTTTCCAAGGAAAACCTTTTCCATGTGAAACCTTTTGAGAGGTTCAGTGTGATCCATGGAAAATAAATAGAGCCAAACTTATGTGACCTCCCAATAGTGAATAGTGAAGGTTGCATGTCAAGTTCCAAGATCAATTGAGCTGACCCTTGCAGATTAAAAACAAGATCGATAAACAAATGAAATAAATTATAAAATGTAACAATTGGGTTCCATTGATATATACAATTCGATATTTTTTTAGAGAAAGAAGACCATGATTGTAGAGATTGTAGAAAAAATAATTTCCATGATATCATGTTCAATTTTTTTAATTTAAAGTCATTTAAATTATTGGACGAATTCATTATCAATAGCGAATAATTGATTTAGATTAATATTGCTGTTTATAATTAAAATTTCTATGCAAATTTCTCATTCATAAAATAAATAACATTATAAAATTATTTTAATATAATTAATATGTAATATACATAAATTTTTTTTATATACATGGACTACATGTTTAAAACATTTTTTACTTGATAGTACCCATGTTGTGTTATATTATGACATCTATGTTTCAAGATCAATTGAGGTAACCCTTGTGGATTAAAAAAAAGATGGATAAAAAAATGAAAGAAATTATAAAATATAACCATTGGATTCC
>APFE031470443.1:23979-36707 GCA_000404065.3 Pinus taeda | reverse complement strand
TATACAACACATCATGACATTAAAATATTTTATTAAACTAAGTGGTAAAAAAAGCTAGCTATACAATCTTATTTTAAAATAGTTTGATAATATTTTACTTGTGATTCTTTTACTTATAAACCTAAAATTGCTCATTATTACTCACCATCAAAATCTTAAAGACAATGCCCTTCACTGCCATTTTAAAATTGTAACTGTTGAGTGATTGTACTTCACATCATTTTTTTTCGTTTAAACTATGCTTCATATTATGCTATGTGCGTTTAAACTATCCTTGATGACTTATTAAAGTTGTGGATAGTTTAGTGTTGAGTACATTAAGCTAGGTCTTAGTTCCAATCTCAAATAGTCTTTGGAAATGAGTTCCAATGTCTAAAAATTTCTCGAAGTGGTTTCGTTTTTATATATATTCTTATGTTGAAATAAATAGTCTCAACTTTTTAAATTTCTATATATTCTTATGTTGACATAAATAGGCTTACCTTTTTAAAATGCAAATTAACATGAGCATGATGTATATTGAACCTAGCCACCAAATATTTTTATTTTTTTTAAAGATCTTTTGTCTCAACTTTTGTGATTTATAACCCTAATTTTCTTTTGATTAAGGGAAATATCATTTCGGGTTTTTATTTTTAAAATATTGTTTTGAATAGAAATTTAAAATTGTGTATTTGATGTTTAAATATTTATGTTTATATTAAGATAGAGTGAGTAGGTCTATTGATTACAGAATGTTGATTTGAATTTAATAGTAAAATATATGTTTTTTAAGAACATTAAAAATTAAAGTTAAATATAAAATATAAAGATGTGGCAATGTGTATTTTTATACATTAAGTTATTAGAGTTATATAAAGAGAAAAATTAAAATCAATTTAAATGGTTAACTCGATTATTATTTTCCAATTTATAGGTTAGCTTTTTAATATTTAAGTTAACTATTTTATTTATTATTACAAATATAAAAATGAAAACTTTCTTACTTGATACTTTGTTTTATTTTAACTTAATATTTACATAAAATTATATACCATTTATTCATAATAATTTATATAAAGAAAGATTAACCACCACCTAAAAATTATACCAATGTACCATTTCTATTAGGAACATAGTACTTTATGTTGTTAATTGTGTGACATATCTAACCATAGCTTTGAATCCACAAAAGACAAACATCTTAATACCTGATTCATCACAAGGCATTTAAAAGTATCACTCAATGGTCAGATTTTGTCGAGCATTCTTAATACATCTCAATAGCATTGAGATTTCTTCTTCATTCATTCACTATTTAGCTTTGAATCCACAAAAGACAAACATCTTAATACCTGATTCATCACAAGGCATTTAAAAGTATCACTCAATGGTCAAATTTTGTCGAGCATTCTTAATACATCTCAATAGCATTGAGATTTCTTCTTCATTCATTCACTATTTGAATATTCATAAAGACATTACACATTAATGGTGTAGTGCAATTTGTCATAATAGCTATTGACACTGGTCCTTCCTGGGTCCCTCCCTTGTGAATTTTGTATTATATTTAAGTTTTTTAATTTAAAATATTATTAATGTATTTATAAATTTTATTGTTTTGTTTGTTCTCAATATTTAAAATGTTCATGAAAAATTTACAATAGTAATGTAAATCGTTCATAATGGTTATTGGATAAGTTTTAGTTCCTTTTCATTATAATTTATCATATTCAAAATTTTTCAATTTTTATTAGAATTCTTAATGCAGGTTCTAAGCAAATTATTGATTCTTGTTTTGTTTTTTTTTATTATTATTTGAATGTTCATAAAGACATTGCACATTGACACTATAGTGTAATTTTTCCATAATGGTTAGTGGTATAGATTTTGCGTTCTTTGTTAATTTTGTCATATCTAAGTTTTTTTTAGATTTAAATGTACAAATTATTAGTGTTGAATAAGAATTCTGATTATGTTTTATTGTTGAGTTTAATTGATCATTATCTCCTATAATATCTAATGATGTTTCCCACACTCTACATAGCTACTTCTAAAATCATTTGATCAACATTTAACTCTTTGTTTATTTTATTTTTTTATTAATAGATGATAGTTTCTTGATAAATTTATAGAGAGAAAATAATACTTCAATGTTGGAGATGGCATCACATATCTATTTGCAACCTTGAAGCCACAAAACACTGAGATCCAAATGCCTTATCTATCACAAGGCATTATAAATGCACACATAGTGGTCCAATTTTGTCAAGTATTCTTAAAATATGTCTAAATCTATTATTGTTTCTTTATCATCTATTATTTGAATGCCCATATAGACACTACACATAAATAATTTAGTATATTGTGTCCATAATGGTTAGTGATATTGATTTGGTGATCTTTTCATTGTGAATTTTGTTATATCCAAGTTTTCCAATTTTAGTAAGCATTCTACATGCATATTTAAACACATTATTGTTTCTATATTATCCATTATTTCAATGCTCATAAAGACAATGTATATTATAGTGTAGTGTAATTTGTCTATAATGGTTAATGATATCGATTTGTAGTCCTTCATTGTAAAATTTTCCAATTTTCTCTCAATCAAAATCAATGCATGTCAAAATGTAGTATTGTCTTTTTTGTTGTCCATTATTTGAATGTCCACAAATACATTACAGCAATAATTTATCCATAATGACTTAGCGAAAAAAGTTATGTGGTCCTTTTATTGTGAATTTTGTCCTATTAAATTTTTTTCCCCTTTTCGTTTTTATTTTTTTCTATAGATTCTTGTTGTTACATAAATATCCTTATTATATATTTAACAATATATTATTGTTAAATTGAAGAGTTTGATTCATTTTTATCACTTATTATAATATCTTGATATTGATTTTGTGGTTGTCAACTTGGTCCTATTTGAATGGTCTAATTTTCTCAAATATTCTCAATACATTTTTTATTTTTATTTTTTAAGGTGAGCTATAAAGAATTTATTCATAATGACCAGAGATATTTATTTTATATTGTTTTTTATTATGAATTTTGACTTATTATTATTATATACTCTTATTACTACATTAAAAATCTTAATCATACATTATTGTTGAATTGTACAATTTTAATTTATTGTATCCCTTATTATAATAGTTAATGACATTAAAATTTTTGTTTTTTCTGTTTTCCTTAGATAAATTTTTAATTTTTTATAAATTTTAATGTTTTATTTCATTTATTCAATTTGATAATAGTTTTTAAGGTTAAATTTTGAACTATCAAACTTTTAATTATGTTGTTTCTTCAAAATAATTCATTTTAAAATTAATTAGTAAAAGAAGAAGGATATAAGTTGGAATAATAAATCTATGATTATAATTATAATATTATTATATTACATATTATAATGTTTTAATAATTATAACAGTACTTTACATTCATAAAATTAAATGGTTAGAACATAATAAGAATCAAAAAATTATTTTATTAATGGCATTTGGCATTGCTTAAAATTTAAAGAATCATAATATAATAAAATTATAACTTTATTATTGTTATTGATAATGATAAAAAGAATTAATGTATAAGTTAAACATATATACATTTTGAAAACATGTAGCAAGATGCTTAACCATGAAGATTCATCTCCACTTTGTCATGCAGATTCTTAATCAGTAAGCAATCTTCATTACAATATAATGGCCAATTTCATGGTCTATCAATACAACATGCCCAAAAAACCATAACTCATTTCATACGATGGTTGTTCATATGACATGTTTTAAATTAACAATTTAATTAAAAGGCAAAAAGGGACATAACCACTTTGGAGAGAAATCTCAACCTTTTATTTGTGAATATAACTAAAAATATTTTAGAATATTATGCGGAGGCACGTGTTATATTCTTTGCATGATTATCTCCACGTGTTCTACAATCCATAATGTGTAGCAAGGGAGCAACAGTGCTCCCAAATTTTTTTGGGTGGTTTTTTAAATCTATTTTTAGTGGTTATTGGCACATGCTTTAGCTAAAAGTGGTTTTTTGATGCATGGTGATTTTTTTAGTGGTTTGGAAGTTTTGGTTAAGGAAATACAAATTTATTCTAATCCAGGGCAAATGAATTGGTAGTTCATGGATTTTGTGAGTATATATATCTTATATATATATATATATATATATATATAATATATATATACTAATATATATATATATATAATATATATATATATATAAAACATTGCAACATAAGAAATATTATTGAAAAATCTTTTTATTTTCTTGGTTTGGGGTTTTTAGGATGAGATCTAAGTGTTTATGTGTGTTTTCCTTTGGTATCTTTTATTTCTATAAGAATTTGTTTGAGACAATTAATTGTACAAGTTAAAACCTACAAATATAAATTTCTCTATTTCTGATTTGTAATACAAACTTAAGTAGATGTTTAAAAATTATAGGTACCATTCATGAAAAGCTTCATTTGATTGGGTTACAAGGAAGATAATATCCCTCACAACTATAAGGATATGTTTATGCATGCATACGTGGTGCAATTTAGTTTGATTTAAAAAGGGCAACATTGCAATGAATTATTACACTTTACCATACTTTCAATATGTAATCATGCTAATCATACTAATGTTTGTAGCACAACTACATGCTATTTCTCTCAGATATAACTCTTTTTCCTCTAGACTATTTAGCTTTACTATTGATTAAAGTACAAAAACATGTGAAACACATATACAACAAAATGTTTCTAAGGCCATTAATAAATTTAAATTATCAATGGCTACTAATTGTTTTTGAGTTCATTGTTTAGTTTAGTATGTGGAGTTGTATCTACATTTTGTGCATGTTGTGTTATATTATTTCCAAGTTCTAGCATTTATCATTTGTATTTGGATGACTATCCTATTCTTTCCATTCCCAACAATAAGCCGCATATGTATGCTTTGTTATTGATTCATATTGAATCCTCATATAATTTTTCATCTATCTTGATAATTTCTAGATGGAAAAATTGAAGTAATTGACACACAAAGCAAATTTTAGAGGCAAGTCCTAGTTTGGAAAATTTGGGTCTAGAATCATTCTTATCCATTCTAGGGCACCAAACTATGTTTTTTGGGGGGTGATGTTTAGAAGTTTTTCTCTCACCATCAACATTTATTTACGCATTGAGACCTTCCCAACAGTGTGAAAATTGCCTTAATCAAAACTCACATGTGAAAGTTATGCCCCTCACAAGTTGACCTAACTTGTTGACTACTATGGTATAAGTGGATGCCATGTCATCCTCCAAATAATCTCACCTGTGGGGCTAGCTACATTTATAATTTAAAGAAGATTCTAAAAGATCCAAAACCTTATCATAATTAGGGTTGAGGAAGTAAAATATGTACCCCTAGATGGCTATCCAGCTATGTTAAATATTGGGCCATTAGGAAGAGAAGAGGTTCCATTCTTTAGCATTGTATATTTCTCCATAACTGAGTAAAATATATGAGAGTGGAATTTTATGAGCATAAAAGAGGAGGACGATGTTTTGTTGCAACCATTCGAGCCACAATGTCAAAACATAACTCTATAGCAAGTTCCCATTCCTCTGTATGTGCATTTAACAACCGAAACAAAGAGAGTAGAGCATAGGCCTCACCTTTTAGCTAGGTTTTCTCTTGTATTGTGTTTTCTAGGGTAAATATTGTGTTCATTTTTGTGGATGGTGTATACTTGCATTTTTCTTCATTTCATATTCCATTTATTTTATAAAATACAAGAAAAGATTGTAATTAACTAATTTAGGATATAAGGAAAAGTTAATTTGCATAGTCAAATATTTTATAATATTATAAGATCTATTTTGATGAAGTAATATTCTAATGAACTATTCATGGCAATTTATAGGTCAATTACTTTATTTTCTTCTTCTTTCTTAATGAGGTTTGGGGTGTGTAGATGCAGGAGCATTAGAGCTTCTAAACTATTGGGATAGGGTCCCCCAGGTCAATTTTGGGGCAAAAGCCGAGAGTTTTAAGTAAAGGAATGTAAAGTCTTCACAAATTGTGGCCATGGAGCGCGTAGATAGTTAAAGAGTCAAAAAGGGTTTTACTCTCTGTTATGTAAGTTAAGTCAGTTTTTTGAAGAACTACCCATGGTTCGTGGACCATGGGATTGTTTAAATAGGTGTGTGTTAGAGAGTCTAAAGCGAGACATAGAGGATGAAGATGAATGTAAGGGGTCAATAGAAGGAAGATCGCAAAATTCTTGGAGGAGGAAAAGGCTCTGCAGTTGTGTGTGCAGAGGCCTAGAGTAGAGTCCGCAACTGAGTGTGCAGGGAAGTATTGAGTCTATAAGTTGAGCTGAATATTAATAAAGAAGATTATTACAGAAATTCCTATGTTTTACCTATCCACTTTTGTTATGTATGAATGCACTTTATGCTGTGATGAATGATGGGTTTATAAAATAATCATGTATTAATGTGTGACTTTACTTGATCTACATTGTTATATGAACGCAATTGACATTAAGAGTTTACGTGAAGATTATATCATTGTATGTTAGAGTTATCGACACTTAAATAGACCTAAGTAAATAGTGGGCTAAGAGTAATCTTTGATGCACTTAAGTAGTTAATTTACTTATTCAGGGTTTGTGAAAGCTAATCGTAGATCTTCATGGAGGTCTAGAGGCTGATTAAAGGAAGTTACATCGATAAGCCATAAAGGCTTATCGATCTACACGAAGGCAGATCTAGGGCACAAAACAACATCACGATGATCTCTGGGTGTGGAAACTTGGTTCTAGCATCCCCCCATACTGCTTTAGGTGAGACTTTAGTCCATGCTCCATGGATTGATGCTGAAAGGGCCAGTAGTGTAGGGATTTGTTTGGTGCAACTAAATCTAAACCTGTGTCAGGACCCATTAAGCCAACAAATGGTTCTGTTGCCGGGACCAAGATCTACATAAAGAGATGTGTGATGTCGCATCACTAGAATCTAACAAAGAAATAAATTGAGAATTGGTTGGATAGAAGGATCCATGAATTCACGACGCAAGAGAATAGAAATCTATGCCTGACAAAAGAACTGTGGTTGGATAGGTATCTATACACAGAAATACAAAAAAAAATCTTTTGCACCTTCCCGATCAAACTATACGAGTGGATTGCTAAATTGGTAGATGACTAAGGAAGGTGGAGGCTTGACAATCCAATATTGTGGACCCCGGAGCTAATGTGAAGGTTGGAATCTTTTGAAGATTAGATCGCGGGCACTGTTAATCATTGGCTCAATCGAGACATAAGAGGATTTGTGACAGAATTCGCAGTCAATACCTTAGTCAGTTACAGTGAAGTAAAGCGACACTAGGGACCGCGAGGTAAGTATTTGAGATATTTGAATACTTGGATTAAAATGTTCTTGTGGGAAAAACGGGTTATGCCTTTGCCTTGATGTTTGGATCTACATGAAATGGAATATTATTTAGAAATTAGGAGAGAGCATGTCCTAAATACAACCCATTTATAGAACCTCCTTCAAGTGATGATGACGGAGCGGTACATGCCTCACCACGAAGCGCTATACAATTGATAAAGCATGGTTTTCCGTGAATACCTCATTCGCCCACACCACCTCCAACTTCACCTCCACAACATACACCTTCACCCACACCGCCACCACCCCTGCCACTGTTCAATATGTCAAATACCATGAAGTTGCCTCTTTTCAAGGGCTTGGGAAGTGAGGACCTAGATTAGTTTTGGTTTGTTGTGAAGGTTGTATGGATGGCACGAAATATTACAGATAATCATATAAAGAAGGTGCAGATGGTTACTTCTCTACAAGATCGCGCGTTGACATGGTACATTAAGTACTGCACCAATAACCCACTGGCATCATTAGCGGACACTTAGACCGCTCTGAACAAATAATTTGGTAAGGCCAAGTCTGAATCACAATCATTCATTAGATTTAAGGAAATCATGATGAGGCACGAAGAAATGCCTTGGGAATTAGATCAAAGATTGAAGTGCCAGATTCGCGAAGCTTACATGAATCTCATGGATAATTAGCACTGTGAATGGTTTGTAGCCTTGCTCCTACCCCACTTAAGGGTTTCTTTATCGTAGAAAAAGATAGGGACCTAGGCAAAAGCTATGGAAAATGCGATGAGATTGCATGAAATGCCTATTCAGGATGTTTCTTTGGGAGTTCAACAGATTCACACGAAATTGTAGAATCTCTGCTTGGAATTACAGAGCTTGAAAAAGGAAAAAGCAGCTCAGTCAGAGGTGCACGAAGAAGTTTGGTGCCTCAAATGTAAAAGCCAAGGGCATGATAAAGATCAATGCTCTGTCTTCATGAATTATATTACAGGAGGAGGGCCAATGCATTTGAGGTAGGAGGCTACCATAGGACCAAGTACATGGCCCACATTATGGTTCATTATCTGTCAGGTAGCTGGAAAACATGTAATGGACAATTGTCACTTGTTGCAAAAAATTGTATAGATGATGCAACAATTATTCTGTAATTTTTGTAAATTATTGGGATGTGATGAGCATAACTGCCATAGTTGTGAATTAATGAAGGAAAGAATGCCCGCATATCGAATGCAAACAGAAAATCGACCTACAGATCAAGGTGTTCGGGGATTGCACGAAGGATATTAGGGGTGTGGATGAGGTCGAGGAGGGGGGAGGACCTGGTAGAGGTCGAGGGCAAGTTATTTTCTATAATTACATAGTGCCAAGACACTACGTGCATGAATGTACAAGCCAGACAAGCCCGTCATGCTGGTATTGTACTCAGTTTGACACGCGATAGAAGAATGTCTTATATTAATAGCTAAGATGCAGTAGAAGAAGGCGCATCCTCAACAACCTACCCAAAATCTATAGATGATGAGGGCCAAACCCCGCGAGGAGGATCCAATGTGAATATTGTGCTACGAAGTGGAATGATAACTGATGATGATAAAGGGAAAATGCCTGACGAAAGTAGATGGGTCCGCAAGACTCTAGAAAAAGAAGTTGGGTTTGACCTAGAGCACGCGAAGGAAACGTTCATGGAAGCAAATAAAAGCTTCATTGAGGCCTCTACCTCAAGAATTCAAGACAAGCTATCTGAAGAGGTTGACCCCTCCATGCTTACTACTTTCTTGGAGACTTATATGAATCTGTTGCAGGATAGCAAGGTCATGAAAGGGCTACAAGAACTGATAAATAAGTGTGCTGGTAAGGAAGGTGCTCCTGAAGGAAACTACGCAGTTAGAAAAATAGGCAAAGACAAGACGAGAACAGGGCTTGAGATGCGACTCATTGTGCAAATAGGAGACTATGAGATGGACCGGGTTATTTTAGATCTAGGGTCGAATGCGAATGTTTTTCCTAAATAGACATGGGAAAGTATGGGGAGACCTGCATTGTAGTGGTATCCGATTCAATTGAGGATGAAAAAACAACAAAAGATTATCCCTATGGGGTGACTACATGGAGTAACCATAGATATTAAAGGAGTGAGTGCACTAGCTGATTTTGAAGTGATAGAGATTATTGATGACAACAATCATACCGTGCACTCTTGGGAATTGATTGGGTTATTGACATGAATGGGGTAATCAATTTGAAGAAGTTGACAATGTCATTTGAAAGAAAGTCGCTTCGCATTGTAGTCCCACTAGACCCTGTAGAAGGACCACACTATACTGAACCGGTCCGTGCCTATGAGGAAAGTGATGATTTGGACCAAATCTATAAAATAACAATGTGAGACTAAGATTGTGTCAATTTGACAGCCGATGGACGAATTGCATGGGACCACGAAAATTCTTGTACATTAGAATCAGATGAGGAATTGGAGCATTGGCAAAATAGGTTGCACAAAATATCTACGCTACGCTTCAATATGATGACTAAGTCGATGCATTGTGTATCATTGAAGGTATGAAATTTACCTTATTATGATGGTCTAATTGATGTAGATAAGTTTTTGGATGCATTTGAAAGAGAAGTACCTAAGAAACATCGCTTCCAAGCAATGGATTTGGCAATGCGTGTTATGCCCGCACAGTGGTGGGGTACGCATAAGGACAGTTTTGAAGAATGGCATGAGTACCAAAGAATGATGAGATTACAGTTTGGTCACCCAAAATCTCGGCTAACTAAGAAATATGATGGGAGAAACGATCCGTGTGATCATTTAGCAACGTGGACTAAGGTTTATGGAACATAGTCGCAGCTAGAATGGGTTCATTTATTTTTTCACACTCTAGATATAATCCCTATGAACTGGTATTTAGAGACGGAGCTCTGCCATGGCACTGTGGAATGGGATATATTAAGAGAAGGATTCATGAGGACCTTCAGCTTTGAATATGGGTTCAAAATAATTGATGAGGCACTGCAGGAGGTTAAGGCAACGATATTTTGAATACCGCAAGGTCCTTTGGAATTGATTAAACCAGATTGGAGCACCTAGTTGCGCCATGCACTGGAATGCTATAATGTGACTACTAAAGGAGATGATAAGAATCCAAGAAATATTAACATTCCAGAAACAGAAGGCCACCGCGAGGCAGAGGGACCACAGATAAAGAATCCATACATCACTGTGCCACTGAAAACTAAGCAAGTAAACATTGGCACTGAGGTGGAGCTGAGGTTTGCGAATATTGGGGATTATTGGGATGATGCCAACGTAGATAAGGTCATTGAGTTTCTCCGTGAATATCAGGATTTGTTCCCCACAAAATTTTCAGACCCTGAAAGGTATCATAGGAGACTTGGGCATAATGAAGCTTACATTAAAACCAAACACAAAGTCGATTAAGTAGAGGCCATATCGCCTTAATCCCAAATACAAGGAAAAGGTCCACTTAGAGTTGGATAAGATGCTTAAGACAAGTATTATTGAACCTATGGAGGAATCTGATTGGGTGAGCCCAATGGTAGTCCAGGAAAATAAGAAGAAAGGAGAAATAAGGATTTGTGTAGATCTTAGGAAGATTAACGAAGCCTGTGTTTGTGATCCTTTTCTGACACCATTCACAGACGAAGTACTGGATAATGTTGGAGGGTAGGAGGCCTACTCATTCACTGACAGGTTCTTTGGATACCATCAAATTAAGATCGCGCTAGAAGACAAAAGTAAGACCACCTTTGCGACAGAGTGGGGATGTTTCCACTATACAGTTATGCCTTTTGGACTTAAGAATGCGTCGATGACCTTCTCGCGCGTAGTCATCACGGTGTTCAAAGAATTTATTCACAAGTTCTTGGAGGTATATTTTGATGACAGGACAATGTTTGGGCTAGTAAAGCACCATATAACCAGTTTGTGCTTGATGTTGGATACATGCCAAAGGTATCAAATTGCGCTAAACCTTAAGAAATGCTTGTTCTATGTCCCTTTCATAATTTTGTTGGGTCATGTGGTGTGCAAGAAAGGACTAATGGTGGACCTTGCTAAGATTGTAGTAATCATTAATTTGGAGGCTCCAAGAAGTGTCAAATAGCTGTGTGCAATGCTGGGTCATACTAGATACTATCGAAAGTTCATCAAGAGTTATGCTTAGATTACCACGGCTATGGAAAAGTTGCTAAAGAAGTATGCTACATTCTATTAGAATGAATAATGTCAACACACGCTAGATGTCTTGAAGGAGGAAATGGTCATTGCGTTGATCCTCATATTCCAAGATTAGAAGAAGGAATTCCATGTGCATGTGGATGCCTTGTGTATAGTGTTAGGAGCAGTGCTAATGCAGGCTGACGAAGGGGAGATGGATCATCTTGTAGCATTCACAAGCAGGAAGCTATCAAAAACTGAAAAGAATTACTAAACGACAAAGCACGAAGGGTTGGCTATGTTGCATGCACTCCATAAATTAAGACATTACCTGCTAGGCAGACATTTCAAGATGTACACAAACCATTATGCATTGAAGTATCTAGTCAATAAGCTTGTGTTGGGAGGAGGGAACATGCAGATGGTTGTTCTTGTTTCAAGAATATGTTTTTGAAGTAATTTTGAAGCCAGGAAGATTGAACGTAGGACCTGACCATCTGTCACACATTGAAACAGGAGAGGAGCTTACCAATTTGGGGGAAGGGCTACCTGACGTGTAGCGCTTCGCGATGCACGTAGAAAATAATAACTTTGTGGATATTCTCCACTTCCTGACTACAGGAACGACTACAGAGGGATATACCAATCAACAAAAGAAAGAATTGATGGTGCACATGACAAACATTTCGGTCGTTGCAGGCCATTTGTATAAGAGGATCGAACGAAATACTTATACATTATGTGCATGATTTTGAGTGAAATAGTATCCTCGTTGAAGTTGATGGAGGAGCTACAGGAGGGCATTATGAAGGAAAAACAACAACGCAGAAGATTTTATGTGCTAGATTGTGGTGGCCGACATTGCATAATGTTGGGTTGTGTTATATTCTTTCCACATAGTTAACAGGGGGTTTGAGGGGTACTCATAACCCCACTTTATGGGGTCCGGAGCAGCGCCCCGGAAAATTTTGGTTTTGGACCCTATGTTAGGTTGGGCATACCCACCTATGATTTTGTGCATGATTTTCGCACATGTTTTTTGGATGCCATGGTTTTTGGTCCATGGTATTAGATGCTTCGGCATGTATAAATATGTATTGTAACATTGAAAGGAACATAATGAAAAATCAAGCTGGTAGTCCCGGTTTTGGGATCCAGTGGGAAATCT
>APFE031470443.1:3455-22714 GCA_000404065.3 Pinus taeda | reverse complement strand
ATATTATCAAATTAATAACTTTTTCATTTCCATACTCAAATTCATATACGCTACTTCAGTTAAGGGAACCTTCTTGTACACGCAACTGTGTCTAATGAAACTAGCATATATCCAGTAAATTTATGATTCAGTTAATCCATTAAATGTTGATATTTAATTAGTGCATCAGAACTTATTAGCCATATGAACAGTAAACAGGTGCAGTAAAACAGAACAGATCATCAGACACAAGAAGCACACATGAACACCATGATGTAAGGTGGAAACCCAATGTGGGTGAAAACCACCTACTGCAATTCATCTCTATCTTCTTTTAATAAGAAACTTCTTTTTACAATATTTCTATACTGGTGTAGTCTTATACCAGTACACAGGTACTACTTGTAGAAGGCTACAACCTTCTCTCGTTCTCCATCTTCTCCTGGAAGGTAGCTACAAGCCCTTAGCTCTTGTATTAGATGATGTACTAGTACTTAAGTGCTGACCTATAGAAGGCTACAACCTTATTTCTTCCTCCAAGGACCACATTTCATAAATTTTCATATTGGATACTCCTGAAGCACAACACCATAATCTAAAGGCTACATTTCATCCAATTTTCATCCTGGACCCATCAAAAAAATCAATTACCACTGTGATACAACCAATCATCAATCTCTGAATCAGCCAACACTGAATCACTGAAACCCTGTCAACAAAAACACAGTCACCAGAACACAGAGAAGATCACAGAACTTTGCAATAATATTTAGAGTCAATTGTATCATCAAACATCATGCATCAGAGTGCATATGCTACTTGGAAGATTCGAACTAGTGTGTATACGCAACTTCACCAAAGCAAGCCAACACATATGCCATCAAATGCTTACCTACAGCTTGACTGCACTTCCCGACTTCAGACATACACATATCATTACATAAAAAAGGATAATAACTGTGTTAGCAACCAAATCCAGTATATTAGATCACATAAAGATAAGTAATTATGATCCTGATCCATTATTAGATCTCATCCATCAATAGTAAAGCTCAGCACAATCAACCAATCTGAATATGCAGAATACAGACACCAGTAAACAGTCACCAAAACTTAGAACTTTGCATCAACAACTAGAACCACCTGTAACTTCAAATATCATAGTTCATATGGCATACACTACTTAGATGTACCTAGCCTGCGTATATACACATTTTTATCAAAGTCAACCGATGTATACATCTGTAAATATTCATTCATAATTTACAACTATTCCAGACTTGAATTATACTCAGGTCATAGTATTTATAGAACATTACATGTGTCAATATACAGATCAAGAATAAGCATGATCAAAATATAGAGATCATTGTTTCCAATCCATAAGATCTCGATCCATCATTAGACCTTGTCCTCCATCAACCACTGAGATTCCTCCTTGGCTCAGATCAAGCAAAGCATCATAAACCCATAACCTGCATACTGGATCTCCTACTTCATCAGATATTTAAGACTTTCTTCATGCCTTTGCCTAATGATCTTCTCCTCCTTTTATAGTCTTAGGCCTTACTCAATACCATGGTCCAAAACCACTTAGAACCAATACCTTGGTCTAAATACCTACGGTCAATACCTCGGACCAAATACCATGGACCAATACCAAAAAACCATGGTCCAAATACCATGCTCCAAAAACTTAGTTTCTAACATTTAAGTGCTTTTACTTGCATGAAAGTGCCTGTATATGCATATGCATCCTCTGCTCAATGAACCTGCGTATGTACGCAGCTTGGTCAAGGTAAACCTACGTATAACTCTTTTTCTTTCATTCTATGAGCCTGAACTATGATTCAATAATGTTAACTTGTAGTACTTTGATCTTCATCATCAAGGATAACACTTGTATTATAATGTTAACTTGCTCCACTGTGAACTGTCATTTCCTTTAAATTGCCTTGCATCACATCTGTTAACACAACTACAATGTATTAATGTCACATTTGATATCTCTTTTGAAGATTCATCTAGTTACCATGTATAAGTGAGTTGTTCTGATACAAGAGGGTTTCCATCAAGTACAACACATTCATCATAATTCCAACAATCTCCCCCTTTGGACTTGATGGCAACAACAGCACCAAGTGACTCTCCCCCTTTGACATCAAGGGAAAAGGGCGGACCAAGATCTTCTCTCCATTGATATACATTCTGTTGTCCATAATCCCCCTGAGTAAATGCTGAAATCTCTTATTGAGCTCCCCCTTTGTACATGCCAAGATGTACCAATCTGTCCATGCTCCCCCTGACCACATGCTGAGTCTACAAAAATATTTTTCAAGAGAATAACACAACTCTACAACTCAACCAAGTGAGTATGACCTTCCTATCACCAATGACTCATACATACATCAATTTCCCAATCAAGTGGGGGATACACTTGACTCAACCACCCAACCTAGTGGGGATATACCAATATTGACTCATCCACCCAACCAAGTGGGGATACACCAAAGGCTTATACATGATAAAACAAGAACATTACATCATCCATCCCAGGCATAATGGGGGTAGAAATTACATCATATGACCAAAAGGGATACAACACCTGACTACAATAGACAGAGACAAACTATTACATCATGGGTCTTGATATGACCTTTACATTGAATGATATATATGAAATTTATAATAGAGACCAAATACCTAAACAAGACCCTGATAATCATCAACAACTATCATACTCAATGTATGATTTGTTCCATAAGCATCTGTGAACAACATCCAGACCAACAACCTGTATATGTCCATTAGTGTAGATAACATCAACCTGTGACAAGGTATGTTTGCATCAATTCATCCTCTTGATCTTGAGCATTGTCATAACCTTCCATGAATCAATTCTGCATATGTCATACAAAATCATTCACATTATATGATACGTGAAAAACATAATAGTCATCACATCATCATCAAGATCTGCATGATCTTTTATACCATCCATGTCTCATTACTTGGGAACATCCCACATCTAATAAGCATCAATCAACATATGTGAGTGTCAACCTATCATTATATACGTAAGAACTCATCATCATCATGTCTTTAAATAGTTATGTCCTCATGTGATCTGCAATAACTCCATTATCTTGGCCAACAATGCATTATTCAAAGCATAAGCTCCCCCTGAACGTGTGCCATTTGTTTACTGTCAGATCTGATCATGCATATATCAGAAATAAGTATCAAGGCATCATCATCATCAAGTTATGATAAAAAACACTTCTAAACATCTTATAAGTATCAAGACATTTCCACACGTCATCAGCAGATTGTAACCATTATCAAACAGAGCAAATAATGGACTGAATCATATCAAACCCTTTTTCCTGAGCCTGTCCCACTACTTTTCCTCAAACTAACATATATGTGATTGTGTAGTGACTTACTCACATATATACATGACTTCTCTTCATGAATCTTGCGTATGAGCTTTAGAACACTGAAGTTTCACACTTTCAGCTCCCTCTAAGTCTGTTATGTTTGTACATTGTGTCATGCCACATCTTTATGACTGTACTTCCTTCTTCTTCCATATCTTCAAGTGTGATGATGTTTTCTCCTTTTGGTATGGTGCCCGTACTTTGTTCTTACATTCCTTTACTATATGTCCAAGCTTATTACATGCATAACATCTCATATGTTTCATATTCCTTCTATAGCAGTCAATGGCTTTGTGACCAAACATATTGCAAGAAAACAATATCCCTTAACGTACCTGGAACGTGATGATCTTTTTGTGTGATGGTATTGAACCATTATTCTTCTGCATCTGGCTGCAACCTGTCCAAAATTATGACATACATAAGATGCAACATTATTCAATTGAGGAAATGACCCACTATCACTTCCATAGTTAGGAGTAAAAGAATTTCTTTGAAGAATTTCTTTCCTTGGTTGTTGATGGGATTGACCTCTCATCTCCTTGTTGAGAATTTCAGATTTTTCATTAGAGTCCCTTGTCTTGCTTTGTGAACTAGATTCATCTTCAATAGATTCATGACAACCAAGACTAGTTTTGATAGCAAGAGACCTTTGACTACTAAGAATATCATCCAAGATCTTAGTATATCTTGAAATCATAAGAACTTATCCTTTTCTTCTAATTTATCTTTTAGAATATTTACCTCAACCTGATTTTGCTCTTCCTTTTCAAGATATTACTTCTTCATGTTTCTTTCAGATTTTCTTCCTTCTTCCAACTAATGTCTTAATTTAAGAACTTCGTTTTCTTGTTTCTCAAGAGCTTAGAGTAGTTCTTTGTTCTATTTATTTGATTCTTCAAGATCTTCTTTTAGCGAGAGGATCTTAGCTTCAAGAATTTCATAGTAACTGGATCTGTCTCTGAGTTTCCTGATTGTTGTGCTCTTTTCATTTATTTCATTTCTTAATGATGTCACTTCATCCTGCAACTTTTGACATTGATATTCCTTTTCCTTGAATAGCTTCCTTACCTTGTTTCCTTCCTCTAGTTGAGCCTTTAGTTTGGTAACTTCTTCTTTGGAGACATTCCCTTTTGTGCAATAGATCTTGTTGATCTCTAATTTTGTCTGTAAGCCTTTGAAATTATGCCTCTATCTGATATCTTTATTTCTCACCCATAAGAGAAAATTCAGTTGTTTCGCTATCACTTTCATCATCTTCAAATGGATAGAGAAATGCATCACCAGAGGATAACAGATTCATACCTGATAGTTCTTTTGCTTGTTCATCTTCATTTTGAGGTGATTCTAAATTTCAAGTGTTTCTTCCACATATACCCCAATCGATTCTCCCACTATCATAGTTCCTCTGAGATGGTTTCTTCTTCTGAGGCGATTTATTCTTTCGCTTCTTTCGCATTGATCTATGGATCTCGTTCAAGCAATCAAGCTTCTACCAAAGGTCCTGCATTGATACCAATTGTTGGAAATAATACTAAGTGGCGGGGGGGGGGGGGGTGAATCAGTATTATCAAATTAATAACTTTTTCATTTCCATACTCAAATTCATATACACTACTTTAGTTAATGGAACCCATGTGTACACGCAACTATGTATAATGCAACTAGTGTATATCCTGTAAACTTATGATTCAGTTAATCCATTAAATATTGATCTTTAATTAGTGCATCAGAACTTCATTAGCCATATGAATATCAAACAGGTGCAGTAAAATAGAACAGATCATCATACAAAAGAAGCACACATGAACACCTTGGTGTAAGGTGGAAACCCAAAGTGGGTGAAAACCACCTGCTGCAATTCGTCTCTATCTTATTTTAATAAGAAACTTCTTTTTACAATATTTATGTACTGGTGTAGTCTTATACCAATACGCAGGTTACTACCTGTAGAAGGCTACAAACTTCTCTTGTTCTCCAGCTTCTCTTGGAAGGGAGCTACAAGCCCCTTAGCTCTTGTACTAGCTGATGTACTAGTACGTAGGTGTTGACCTATAGAAGGCTACAACCTTCTTTCTTCCTCTAGGGACCACGTTTCATTTTCATACTAGATACTCCTGAAGCACAACACCATAATCTGAAGGCCATTTTTCATCCAATTTTCATCCTGGACCCATCAACAAAATCAATTACCACTGTGATACAACCAATCATCAATCTCTGAATCAGCCAACACTGAATCATTGAAACCCTGTCAACAAAAACACAGTCACTAGAACACAGAGAAGATCATAGAACTTTGCAATAATATTTAGAGCCAATTGTATCATCAAAAATCATGCATTAGAGTGCATACACTACTTGGAAGAGCCAAACCAGCGTGTATACGCAACTTCACCAAAGCGAATCAGCGTATATGCCATCAAATACTTACCTATAACTTTATTGCACTTCCCGACTTCAGACATACCCATATCATTACATACAAAAGGACAATACCTGTGTTAGTAACCAAATCCAGTCTATTAGATCACATAAAGATAATTCATTATGATCCTGATCCATTATTAGATCTCATCCATCAATACTAAAGCTCAACACAATCAACCAAGCTGAATATGCAGAATACAGACACCAGTAAACAGTCACTAGAACTCAAAAGTTTGCATCAACAACCAGAACCACCTGTAACCTCAAATATCATAGTTCATATGGTATACGCTACTTAGATGTATCTAACCTATGTATATATGCACTCTTATCAAATTCAACCAGCGTATACATCTGTAAATATTCATTCATAATTTGCAGCTATTCCAGACTTGAGTTATACCCAGGTCATAGTATTTACAGAACATTACATGCTTCAATATACAGATCAAGAATAAGCATGATCAAACCATATAGAGATGATTCTTTCCAAGCCATAAAATATTGATCCATCATTAGACCTTGTCCTCCATCAACCGCTGAGATTCCTCCTTGGCTCAGATCAAGCAAAGCATCATAAACCCATAACCTGCATATTGGATCTCCTACTTCATCAGATATTCAAGACTTTCTTCATGCCTTTGCCTAATGATCTTCTCCTCCTTTTATAGTTTTAGGCCTTACTCAATACCATGGTCCAAAACCACTTAGAACCAATACCTTGGTCTAAATACCTGGGGTTAATCCCTCGAACCAAATACCATGGACCAATACCAAAATACCATGGTCCAAATACCATGGACCAAAAACTTAGTTTCCGACATGTACGCGCTTTTCCTTGCATGAAAGTGCATGTATACACATACGGGTCTTCTACTCAATGAACCTGCATATATATGCAGCTGGGTCAAGGTAAACTTGCGTATAACTCTTTTTCTTTCATTCTGTGAGCTTGAACTGTGATTCAATACTGTTAACCTGTAGTAATTTGATCTTCATCATCAAGGACATCACCTGTATTATAATGTTAACTTGCTCCACTGTGAACTGTCATTTCCTTTGAACTACCTTGCATCACATCTGTTAACACAACTACCATGTATTAATGTCACATCTGATATCTCTTTTGAAGATTCATCTAGTTACCATGTATAAGTGAGTTGTTCTGCTACAAGAAGGTTTCCATCAAGTAAAACACATTCATCATAATGCCAACATTGTGTTCCTTGTCAAATGTTTGCTAGTAAGTAAAAATTAGCAGCTCTTCCATTGGTTCCATCAATAGTCTTAGAACCTTTTCTCCAATGGGGATTAGATTTTGTTGGAGAGATTCGTCCCACTTCAAGTAACGAACATAGATGGATCCTCACTACAACATACTACTTCACTAAATGGGTGGAAGCAATTCTAGTGAGAAATGCTACTGATTCAATAGTAATCAAATTTATTGAAGAGAACATCTTATCTAGATTTGGTTGCCCAACTCAAATTGTCACTTATAATGAAACAACTTTTTCTAGTGTTAAAATGATTGAGTTTTGCTAGAAATATCAGATTTTGTTACATCATTCAACTCCATATTACCAACAAGGTAATGGCCTTGTGGAATCTCGAAATAAAAGTCTGGTAAAGGTAATAAAAAACACCCTAGAAAATCATAAAAAGAGTTGGGACTCTCATTTAATTTATGCAGTATGGGAAAATAGAATTACTCCAAAGAGATTTACTAGAAAATCTCCTTTCTAGTTAGTTTATGGGAAAGATGCAATCTTCCCTACCAATTTGGCCTTCCTTGTTTTAAACTTCCTTCAGGATTCAACAGATGAACCTGATGATTTTTCAAGGAGAATAAATCATATTATTGAACTAAATGAAAACAGAAATGAAGTTCAATACAAATTGAAAAAGTATCAAAATAAGATGAAGAGCCTATTTGACAGAAGAGCTAGGGAAAGGGAGTTCAAGGAAGGAGATGTAGTTCTAAGATGGGATTCTAGGAGAGAAGAAAAGGGAAAACATGGCAAGTTTGACACCTTGCAGTTTGGACCTTTAGCAATTGCTAAAGTGAAGGGAAAAAACACTTTTGTGCTACAAAATATTGAGGGGTTGTATTCCACTTATCCTGTAAATGGAAGGTTTCTCAAACATTACATTCAGTACTGAGAAGTTGAAGTAGTTTTCGTTACTACCATTGTAAAAACTCCTGTTTCTTTTACTTTTCAAGTTGTTAGTGTGATTTTTTACATTAAAATACTCCATAGCTTGAAGACAAGGCAGAGGGATATATAGGTTCTCTACATTCCATAGGAGAAATAAGTCCCTAGATGGAGCCGATGTTGTAGCATTTCCTGGTTTTGGTAAGTTAAAATAAATTAGTCCAAAAAATGAAAATATTTTTCAAAAAAATTTAAGCTAGGATATGGAAAAAATAATACTGAATAAAAATGTTAGGAAATATTTTGATAAATATGTCCATATCAAAGAAAATGTTAGAATAGATGCCCTAAAAAAATGAAGGAAAAAATAAAATGTTAGGTTAGAGAGAAAAGAAAAAAGCAATAAACTTTGAAAGTGTTGTAAATCTAAATGCCACTACTTTTACTCTAATTCAGTTTTGAAAATAATAGTCGTGTGTTGTTTTTTTAGATGCCACACTAGTTTATCTAATCCAATTATACAGTTTAGTCATAATTGGATTTGTTTTAAATTTATTGTCATAGGTAGAAAATAAAATTGGATCAACAGTTTAATCTGAGCTAATGGAGAGAAGAAGGCATAGAGGTAGATTATTCAAGAAAAGAAATATTGGGTTGTTAGCTTAAATGCACCCAACTAAGTGAAGAAAAAAATGTTAGAGTAACTAAAGGGTAGGTAGAAGAAAGGTTGCAGAAGTACAAGGTTGGTGAAGCATAAGCACATTCATCATGCTTAATCCAATGTTTCAATGTGCAGGAGTAGTTATGAAAGTGAAAGAATGTTCACAAGCTTATTTAATTAACTTCCCCTCATTTCATTTCATCCCCCACTACATACTTACTAATTTCCCCACTATCCCATCATTTCTTGTTAAAATACCTTTTTCCCTTCATTTTCACCCTTACCCCTTGGTTTCACACATTTCCCTAGAAAATTACTCTCCAATGGTCGTTTTCCAACCCAAAACCCATTTTCCCTAATGTGAAACCTATTCCCATTTGAAGAAATCATTTTCCCCTTATTAATTTCCCTATTTCACCCAAAAAACCTAGAAAACCCCTTTATTCTAAGTTTAAATCACCCCCCCTCTTGCATTGTTTAATTAACTCTGCCAATCCATATTTTTCCTGAAAAAACCCTTTTAACCTATAAAGACCCTTTATCCTAAAGTTTTGTCTTTCCCCCACTTTATTTTAATTAACTTCGCAAATTCACATTTTCCCGATGTAAAACCTTTTAACCCACCCCCTTGGTGTAGTTAAAAAACCCCCGCCGCATTTAACCTGGTCACACTATATTAGACCCGTTCATTATATTTAAAACCTAGATTTATATCATTAAATAATTACAATCATTTGTAATTATCCCCCGAGCCCTGCTAATCTCTGCCCGATTTACTTCCATGCATCTCGACCATGTGACAGCCCTCCGATCACCTGATTCAAAATCCAACAACCCACATCCATAATGCACGCTCCCCCTGTCTAACAGTTAAAAGCACGAGAGCACATGAGATTCATGGTTTTGCTCGTGCCCCTTTCAGTTACATGGCATCTTTAGGTTAACTCACGTGCTCTCATAAAATAACCGCCTGAGTGCCAAAAGTGGTGCGATGAACCTTAATACTGTCTCCCTGCATAGGCCAAAACCATCCACCATTCACTTATCGATTTTCGCACCAAATTTTAAATGTTACCCGTTAAAAAGCCAAAGACCCTCATCTTCGCTCTTTTCACTCGTTTGCACAGTGAAACCTGCCTAAGCTTTCATGTGCCACCTAGAGCATTTGCAACCCAATTTGACCATCGACTACCTTCTAAACACACTTTTGAGTCCGTCCACAGACTTTCCTGTTCCTTGAAACCATTATCACCTCCCTGCCAACCTATGTGTTTATTAATAAATTGTTTTTTTTCAAGTGCTTAGAAGGCCAGAAGCTTGGATAAACAGTTTTGATACAAGTTCCAAAACCTGTTTACTCCAAGATTCACACAGAAATATACTCAAAAGGCTTTATTCAGAAGGAAAAGAAAATTATACACAGAGCAGAAGAAATCATTTATACAGAGGCAGTAATTGTTAAAATAGAGATAAATCAGCAACAACATATCACATTTTCACATGAAGTCAAAAAGGTCATTAGTGAAATTCACTTTTACTAAAGACATGAATGCAGGATACGAGTAAAAGATACTAGATGATGTGATTTTCTATGACTGGTAAAAGTAAAAGAAGGTGACAGAGCATTCATGGTAAAAGACAAAAGAGAGGAGACAAATAAAGAAATACAAGTCAAAGTGTATCAGATGAAAGATCATCAGTAAATATGACATCCAACGTGAAAATCGAACAGTGTTTAGCTTTTGGAGGAATAGTCAGCCAACTTCAACAATTTTCAGTTTTTCAATGATAGTCACCAACAACACAACATCAAAATAGTGCCAGATCAACTAGCAGTCTTTATTTTGATTTTATTATAATCTATTTTTGTAAAAACAATTTAGGATATTTTCTTAGTTCTACTATTGTATAAATAACTCCCTTCACAAGTTATTAAGGGTTTCACCCATGAAGAATCAATTCTAAACATTTGATGTACTTGACTTTTTTGGATCATTAATACAAAGAAAAGGATTATGAATTCTGTTTTACACAGTTTTTGTTTCATGTAAGTTTTTCCAGCATTACTCACTATGTTTTTCTTCATATTCTTATGTCTTACAAAAAGAACTAGGTAGGAATATTTGGGTTTCAATCTATTCCTATAAGCTTCTGAAGTGATAATTTATAAAGAGAATGAATTAATGGACTATTTGTTTAATTGATTCCCTTTAAATCAATAAATCATAAACATCTTTTGTAAGCTTAAGCAAATTCTCTTAAACCTTCTAAACATAGTTTAAAGTCTTTCAAACTTTTGATTATTTAATTTTCAATTTGAAAACTGTGATAATCATATTATTTCTCTATTTCTTCTCGCCACCATACAAGCTATATCACTGTGTGAAATTGTATAGCAGCCCTCTACTTTGATATTAATATTATTCACAGGGTTAGGCATTATAGTGTTACATATGTTTCATATATCGGTCCTCCAGATTTAAAACAAAACCCCAAAACAATTATCTTAGATGCTTTGGAATGATAGTTGACCATTACCATCTCAGAGATTCAACACTTCCAACATCAAGGCAATGATTGTATGCTTCCCTCTTGTGTTTATTATTAATATGATGCATGTTTACTTTCCATAAGCGTGTAAATGACTACTTTATTAGTTTGATTCTCATTGATCTCTCGTATGGTTTACATTAGAATTAATATGCTATTTTTTTCCTTTGTTGTCTTTGTTTGATCTCTCTTGCAGGTATTCATTCACAATAAAATAGTGAGGATCAAGCTTGGAAGTTAGGAGATTGACATCGACGTTCAAAAGAAACTTCATAGGAGTAAGGCAGGTCATATTTCCTCTCTCATATCATTCTGATTTAAACTAGGAGAGTTTTTAATGTATTTGTTTCAGCTTTTACTAGATCCACTCATTGGACTAGAGAGATCGCTTCTATCCGTAGAAGGGATTCCCTAGTTAACACACCACTAGGAAGCATTTCTTGTACAAACTTTGTCAAACCTTGCTTCAAACCTTCCATGTCTGCTTCTAAACCATTATTCAAACCATCCATCTTAACTTCCATTTATGCTTCTAATCCATCCTTCAAACCTTCCATGTTTTATTTTAAACCATTCTTCAAGCTATCCATCCTAGCTTCCATTTCGTTTATGGTTACTCTTTGCAAGAGTGAAATTTGTTGCACTTTGCCACTAATTTTGATATATCATGTTGCATTTCTTTCTCTAATTCATGTGTCATATTAGATATTTCTAGTTTCTTACAGGAATTATCCATTCCTTTTCATGAGGCGTATTGGAACCAAATCATTATATCTATGATTTACTATGCCCTTTGGATCACTTTAGACTAATTTTTCAAACAAAAGTTATGCAAATTTTTAAAAAGTACACACCATATTTTTCCTATTTTTTGGATCGTGATCTTGAAACTATTGTATCTCTATAATTTCGGACTTGCAATGTTTAAAATTTCATCTTGTTGTATCCCTATATGTCCTCTATCCAACACTGCCATTTAGACTAAGATTAGATTCTTTAAGATAAAGTTAGGTGAAATATCCCAAGGTGACATTCTTAAGGACTGGTTCATTAGAGAAAACTTGTATGGAATACCATTTTTCACTGTTCCAACCTTTGGCCTTAAAAATGGTATTGAAGAAACTAAAGTCTGTTTAATTTTGGCCACTTTTTACAGAATTCAATTTGGATGCCCGAAACAAAAGTTAAGATGATTTTCCCCGAGACACATGTTTGAGACAAAATTATGGAACATACACAAAACCTATCTTCCTTGACTCATATCTCCAAGAATATAGTGAACAAATGTCTGATAATTTTACATGATGTTCAACAAGAATTTAGCTCCACGTGGTAAAAATTCCAGCATCTGAAGCCTTACAAAAAAAAGCTATAGCGAAAATTACAAGATGTCATGTTTGAAGAAATGAAACCCTGGGATCCAAAGCATTGATACCAAATGTTATGTAACCAAATCATAAACAGAAGAAAATATAGATCAACAAATTGGAAATAAGCCTCTTCAACATGGGTAACCTCCTTTACATCACATAAGTGAACAATTCATGGATGAAACAAATGATATTACCTCCATTGCATATATAGAAGTCTAAAGGGTCACAATATAATTATGACCTACATAACAATAATAATGTAAGGGAAGAACAATAATAATATGTGGGCTAGATGAGACACAACAATAACAATATGGGGGTTACACTAGTATTATAGGGACCTAATATGTCCCTCTCCTTCAAAAAAGTTTTCTGCTAAATGCTTGAGTAGTTATGGATGCTTTTGTATAAAATATTCATCCTCCCATGTCAAATCTTCTATGGGTAAGTTCTTCCACTTAATGAGATACTCTAAAATTGATCGATTCCATGTTGTCATATTCTTGTTTCTGTGATTTTTTCAGGGTCTAATATGTTTTTCCTTCCTCATAAAGTTTTGGTAATATAATTTGAACTAGAATCTTGTCATCTATAACCTTCTTCAAACATGAAACATGGGAAACTAAGATTATTCATGAAGATGCAGGTAGCTCCAATTTGTATCCCATAGTACCAATATTTTGCAATACTTTGTAAGGGCGATAGTACTTGGGTGATAATTTATTATCCTTCTTAGCTTGCTTAAGTGACATATTCTTGTATGGTTGTAGTTGTAAAAATACCCATTTTCCCACATCAAAACTTATTTCATTGCGATGTTGATTTGCTTGTTGATTCATTCGATTCTATGCCAAATTTGGATTATCCTTTAAGAGTTGGAGAACTTGTTGTTGATGCACGATGTGATATTCCATTGCTTGAACCTTAGAAGTGTCCCTTACAGATGATGTAATGTGTTAGCACCCAAATCTACCTTAGGCTGAAGGAAGGGAAAATTGAGGGTAACCACAAACCACGCTCAGTCTGGTAGCTAGCCCTACCAAAATAGGAGAGGGCTCTCTCCGTGTCACGCTCAGTGAATAAGTAAACGAAATGGCCTGAGATGACTTATAATGAACTATTGATCTTAGGCTAGTAAGTAATTATGGATACAAGAAGTAATTTTTTATGAATGACTGAGTTTCTGGGATGGTATGGGACCCAAGGACAACAATGAGCAGAGAATTTAATACAAAGGCACAAATTACTTCATGAGGCAAGAGAGGCATAAAGTCTAGCAATTTAGTTTGAAATAACACGGAATGGAGATATTGCTTAGGAGGGTGAAAAGGGCATGGACAACATCAATCCTTTTCAACAGAAGAAGAACACTAAACATGAAATTTTCCCACAGGCAGAGCAATAAAAATGAATTCTACGTTATCTAACTTAGCAAATTTCACTGGAAATGAATATGAAATGAACTGTGAAACATAAAAAAATACATATGAAACGTAAGAGACACATTTAATACACTCACAACCACATGAATCTCATGAAACAGAGCCACTGCCTTTCATTAATCCTCTATCAAAATATACAATGAAGAAATAGAGTTTCTTTCCCACAGTCTCCCAGAAATTACAAGCCAACCAACCCTTTGCAAATGGTTTGCATACAATAAATAGATTATGCCATGAGAAAATAGAATGACCAAGAGTTGGGGAGTTTCTCAAATCATTACAAAATGGAGATGGAAAGCCAACCATTAGCTACAGGTGCAGCATTACAAAAATGACAAATGGCTTGGGTGACCGTTTACCTTCCTTTGCCACTTGGATAGAAGCCAAACTCTTTAAAATTTTCCTTAGTTGCCGAAAAAAGTGAAGTGTAGATGAGCGGGCCCACTTGGATAAAGTCGTGAATCGAAATTTCGCGAAACGGAGGTGATTTTGGCCTTTTCCTCTATATGTGCCGCGCCAAATTCTATATGCGCCACGCCATTTTGGAGGCTCTTTTGAGGTGCCTTCAGTAGTCCAAAATGTGCCCAAGTGTGCTTGTTCAAAAGCCTGGCTTGTCTACTTTCCAACCCAAGTGGAATTTCTGAATTTGGTGCTCATTGGCCCCTCCAAATCTTCATTCTCCCAAGACTGCTTCTTGTGTGTCAAAATAGGGGCAGAGAGGTCATTTTTTGGGTATTTCTGGCCTCCTGGAGACTCAAATCATGCCCAAATTTCTTTTCCAAGCACCAATAGACATGATTTTTCATGCTGAATCCAAAAATGCAATCCATTTCCAATTTAAAGCTCCCAATCCTAAACGTCGCGTCAGTGGCGCGGCGCACGTGGGAGAAAAAACCTGTGTTGTGACCAAAAAATTACAATGTGACCAAAATTGCCCCAAATTTCTTGAAATTTGGGCTGGAGGTTCTCTAAGTGGCACTATGCTGGGCCACAGAGGTTTCAGCCAAGATTTGAAGCCGATCTTTCTCTTTTTGCCTCTTTTTCCTCTTTGTTGCTTTGCTCAATTTTGCCTTCAAGCTCCTTATCCAAGCCTTTGCACTCATGTTCCGTGCCCTGTAATGATAAACCATCCTCCTCAGTATGGTTTTGTCTCTGTCGTCCTTCTCTAGCAGTCTCTCAAGGTGGATGTTGATCCACTCGAGCCAAGACTCACGGTCATTGTTAATCTCTTGCTCCAAGGTAGTGAGCTCGATCCTCCTTTGTTAGGCAGCTTGTCGATTCTCACGGATGCTTTGCAGCTCCATGATCTCATGCTGGTCCTCAAGCTATTTGTTCCTCTGCTCCAAATACCTAATGATCCATTTGGCCTTCTCCAAATTGAGTGACAAGTCTTGGATCTCTGTGTTCTACTCCTGGATGGTCATCCTAAGTCTGGCACTCTCCACATCTGCTTCATCATCCTGAATGAGGATGAAGTTGGCCTCCTATTCACCTGATGGCCCCTCATCATGCATGGGCTTCTTGCCCTTGTCCTATACCTGTGTCATCGATGCCAGAAGCGAGGCCCCTTCCACCCCGGGTGGAGATAACACTCACTTTGGTGCTGCAAACAAGTGCCTACTGCCTCTCTGATATGTAACGAATACTGACATAGTAGTGGTCTCATGGTGCTCATACTGATGAGAAGGACCACCTATCTCATGCTCTGCCTCTGATAGTACCTGTGAATTGCTGAACAGGTCATGGGAGATGAAGTCCTCCCAAGCAATGCCCTGGAATCCCAACTGATGATCCACCAAAATCCGGATAAGGGCAAAGTGATAAACATTGTTAAGTTGCTACTGAGGGGTTTTATGCTGCATGAAGGTGTTCATCCTCTCTATGCTCCTGCAAATGAAAAATGGGAGGTTCATCATCTGCACCCTGGTAAAGTGCATGAACAACCTGATGTGATAGGCATATAGACGAGAGAACCTCCCCTCCCAATGGACGTACTTCATGATCAATTTCATGAGCAGAGCATATTCATCTTTCAAATACCTGAATGGAAAGACTCTTGTGAGCTACCTCAAGAAAATGGCCTTAATGTAAGGCTCATAATGTTGCCTATCCACCTTCTTTTTCTTGTGCCATTATTCTCCAACATTTGGTATTCCGGTTGCTAATAAGATAGTTTCGGGTGTCAATGTGAAGGTGACCTCGTCCAAGATAGAGTGACCTCCATGTAGCTGAAGCACAGAAAAATGAGCCAACTCATGATGAAATCTAACATTAGCCACCCTTTGACAAAATTCAAAACATGATAGATGCTGGAAACATGACATGGCAAGAGGGAAGGCCTACAATTCAGTGAGGGTAGTTGGCTCATCCCTAACATGTTTGCCACTCTTGTGATGTCTCCTGGGAGCCTGTTCTTCCGAGGATGAATCACTTTGTGTCTCCATCTCATACTCTGATGAATGCTCATATGCCATGACTGTTGTGTGTGTACTGTACCTGGGCTTCCCTTTGATGTTGGTATTAAACTAGGTGTTATTGTGATCTCTGCCACCAAGGGGAACAATGAAAACAGGGAGTATTAGTGTCATGCGGAAAGAGTTATTTTTGCTGACAAAACTAACCTCCCTAGGAGTCTAAGACTCTCTAGTGACAAACAAGACAATTAAGAGCAATCCTTCTCTAAACATACATTATTCTATGAGAAACCAAGTGCTTTTCGATCCTACCTCAAGTCCGATGCTTGTTGTAGCAGTCCAGCCTCGTCGATCCAGATGAGCTCCTCCTTCACTTTGAAACCTGCATACACTAACAATCAAACGATTACATAACACCTGAATAATCCATAAAACAAAGCATATTCAACATATAGACCAAAGCGTATATGAAACAATTCATTAACAACAAATCATTGAGAAGAATGGACTTATTTGTATTAAGGAAACAAAAAAGAAACCATTACAACCTGAGCCTTGGTGTTGTGCAAGTTCCTCCCAGGGTCCAGCAAGAGTTTTCCTCCACTTTGACAAGCTCACCCACTTCCAAATGAAACAAGAAAGGATGGTAATCTCTCCTCACAAGCTTCTACAAGGAAGTCCTAATTCCAGCAGCATCTACCCTTTGGAATGTTCAGCTTTCAACCTCCCCTCCTCTGGGCCAATGCCTGTATTTATAGTGTTTAGAGGAAGTTATTCAGGTCCAACATCAATGGGATAGTCCCTCTTTTGGATCGGGTAGCTCCTCTCTTGATGGCATAAGTTCCTCTATCATAGGGATGCATGAACCATCTGGAGGCGCTCAATACACATCAAACACTCTTCTAGAAAGCTCTAGAAGTGACCACAAGTAACTTTTTTAAGATGAAACTCGCGCCTTTTGACCTTTACAGGCGTACGCACCCATCCCTTGGCTTACAGAGCATACAAGTACGCAGGTACAATGAGCTTGGGATGCGTACACGCAGGCAAGGTAGAGAGAACCTGCGTACCCAGAGATAAACATGTTTTTTTAATGACTTTCTCTCTCTTTTGAAGTTTGACATGAAGAGCAGAGGTATGAGGCTTGCCAAGGAGGATAGTATGACTGTTGATGGAGCCATACTAACTGTAAATAGTCATGGTGACAAATTTCAGTGTAACAGATTGCCCCCTAAAGTGCGAAGCCTGTAATAGATAAGGGTTTTATATCATCTAGGAAGGGGAAGTACTTTATCATTTCAAGGATTGTGGAGAGCCTGGTTAGAACCTGCAATTTTCAACACAAAATACATGTATAAGATTATATCATCGCTGAGGTAGGCATTCCCATACTCAGATCAAAATTTTAACTAACAGACTAACTACTCTGATACAGGAATGATTTCATAATACATCATAATCATAGACTCGTGTAGACACAGTATGGATGCAACCATCTGTTTATGATTGGTCTACAACATAATGAATACAAAACTCCTCACAGCCTGGATGGTGGAAACTAAATCTAAGGTCTTCATCTCTACTTCCCGAATTGGTACGATTCTAGCCATGTGAATAAATGAGTCGATGTCGAACACGGTAGAAACCACTTGATTATCAGTCAATGATGTAAACTGTTAACAAGCGTGAGAGAGACCACCAGTAATGTCAATGGTTCTCAAAGTACCTAGCACAATCCATGAGATGTGAATGAATGAGTCGGTGTCGAACATTTCATGGAATCCTTCGATCGCAAGTCAATGATGAAAACTGACGTCGAAGGCAAGAAACCTACCATTGATGCATGCAGACCTCAAGGTACTCACGATTTCTAAGTCAACTTTCTAGATAATGTGCTGATGTCGATAGAAAGCGACTCGTCGCAGGCAAGCCCACAACACGAAATCATAGTTCAAGTTGAAGAAATGTTGCTGCAAGGACTGACTCAATGATGACACAATGAATGATAGGTATTTTACGGTTGAATGTTTTGTTTACAGACCTCTTGAACACATAACGACACAACAGATGGTTTGGCGACGAATGACTCAAAGTCGACTCCCATAACTCGGCTAAAGATGTCAAATGATCTTGGTCAACTGTGAGACAAGGGATTTCCCAACCCAGGTGAATGAATAAGTGTCGTGTTCAAGAGTGGTAGTAAGGTTTTATTTCTGAGACAAAAGGATATCAAATAGGCTCATTCTTCTCATTTTTCCCCACCATTTCTGGCAAGTACCTCTTTATTTTTTACAAGCTTGAGGAGGATAACATATGCTTGTTTGTAAGCTCATCCTTCGGATGAGTCCAACTTAGTTTTTATTCGAACAATAAGAAGGAGTGGTCCGTTCCTGTTTGTAATAGAACAGGTCCTTTACTGTGAAATTTTAACGAGTCCAGTATAGGAGAAACTCGACGTTTTTCATATTTATAGAGTCTGAAAAACTTAGAAGACTCCAGATTAGACTTTTTCGTAAACTTGTGTCTCCTAAGCCCGAAAAAGTATAAAATAATACCTAGGAAAACCGCTTGATCTTGCGACCAAGGAGTACTTTCATGTTTAGTGCCTTTGACCTGAAAAGTAAAAAGCGATCAAGGACACGTCATTTTATTTCCAATATCGAATTTGAAACGACAAAAAACCGGCAATCTTTTCCTATTTTACGGTCAGAAAAGGGCTATAAGGGGACCGTCTTTTAATTCCATTTTAACGAGTGTAAAAGAGACGCTCGGCAATCTTTTCATATTTTAGGAGTCAGAAAAGGGCTTAAAAGA